>SNQJ01S0032775.1:76238-90572 GCA_010110895.2 Picea sitchensis
TCCTCATGATGATGTATTAATGATGGTGTACTCAGGCTCTTCATAAGAACTTTCTCCTGAGAAAAAGTTACTTTCATCTCTTCCCAGAAAACTCATTTTTGAAGACTGTTCGCAGGCTGCTAGTATATTTGGGTGCGAGAATGTCTGATTCTCGCAGACTACCTTAAGCCAGGGTGTGAACTTCTCGCACTGTGTTGAACTGCTAGGGTGCAAACTCTTCCTAAAGCATGGAAAAAGATGAATTCTCGATGTTTCTAGAAGGATGGGTTGGCATTCGAATGGTTATCCTAGTACTGGATTCCCTGATATTTTGGGATCATTCTTATCCAAGTAACTAATTCATTATCTCCTATATATTGAGAGAATTCTCATGGAAAAGGTTAAGCAAGATTCATTGGATAATTGGTGAAAGAATTGTGTGAAGGACTGAAGCTTGAACAGCAGCTTGGAGACTCTAGCAAGTCGATCAAGAGGATTTGATCTTCTTCATACAAGGATTGAGCAAGTGTGTGTGTCGGAGCCAAGAGCCATCGAAAGGGAGTTTGCAACATCAAGGCTCAGGTTGTAATCTTTACTTTCCATTAATATGATACAGTGGAATGTCCCTTTCCCATAAAGCTATTTCCACTTTATTGTGTAATTCCTTGATCATACACATAGGTTGAATGTTGAATATATTGTGCTATCTTCACTTTGGTTGGTTTGTGTTGTCTTGGTCTTGACTTCATGAGAGCATCGGAGCGAAGCAGGAGCAACAGAGACCCTAGGAAGTGATATAAAGGTATGTTACTTGTTCCTTCCTACTAGTTGATTCAATGGTGAAAACTTAGGGAAAGAGTCATGTCCTGTCCTGTTTTGTTCTAGATCCAGGTGGATCTAGGGAGATCAGTTAGTGTCCGCACCTACTGATTAGTCCGATAACATCAATAGTGCACAAGTCTTCCCAAGCATAGGGTTATGTAATGGTAGCAAGTTACAACAAGATACAGATGCCTCTTAGAGGAAAGTTGGTCTACATGATGAAGGAATGAATGAATCCCCCTCGAAATACACTAAGGCCCAACAATATATTTGCATGATTATAACTGGACACTTTTCACCTTAGGAACTAACTTAGCTCCACTTAGTGACATGTTCCCATTCCTTAGGAACTTAGGATAAATACATATCCCATAATTATACTTTTGGAAATATTCCCTTTAAGCTTCACACCTCTTTCCCATTCTAGTGGAGTTTTAACCCCCCATCTCTTTTCATCTGATTGGTCTGTGTACAGTGATATGTTTTTATTAATATATGAGTGCAATTACATTTTAAAAAAATATGCACACTAGCCTTTGTCACAATCCAATCTCTCCAACCTAATAACCACATAGGCACTATGGCCTCAATATACATATATCCAAAGGCTCTCTGGTCCCAAAAATATCTTGGCTACAAACATGGTATAGTATGCACTTTGAATTGATCCTCGTGCACTTACTCAGGTGTGAGCAAAGCTATGAATCATGTGCACAGTCTTCCCTTGGTTTGTGTTCATGACAATCCTCATGCACTTACTTAGGTGCACGCGAAGTTATGAAATGAGCATGCACTCTTCCCTTGATTCACGCGTGCTAAATTGTACCCAAAACTTGTGCACGCATGACTCACCAACCTATATGTACATTTACATTACGATTGTTCCTTTTGTTCATCCTAGGGGTATTACATTGCCTTCCCCCTTATTTGTGCATTGTCCTTAGTGCATTATGTACAATCCAAATTTCAAAAGTCTTCAAAAAGATATGGGTACTCTGCACGCATAGCATCTGCATGCTCCCAAGTTGCATCCTCAAGACCGTAACAAGTCCACTAGACCTTTACTAGTCCTATTGCTTGATTTCAGAGCAGCTTGACTTTCTGATACAGTATGCACACCGAATGAACTCATAAGTTTCCTTCTTGCTCCACCTGAACCACATTCCAATCAATTACATGATTAGCATCAAGCACATACTTTTTAAGTAAATATACATGAATCACATTATGCATGCATATTGATGCAGGAAGTGCAAGCACGTATGCGACAGGATGAATCCTCTCTAGGATTTCAAATGGCCCACAATAATGTGATGCTATCTTTGAACAATTTCCCAACTTAAGTGAATTCTTCCTAGCTTTCACTTTGAAAAACACGTGGTCACCCACTTTAAATTCTCTATGAGTTCTACATTTATCTGCATAAATTTTCTTCTTGTCCTAGGAAACCTTTAAATTATGTTTTATTTTCACCACTTGCTCTTCCATTCCCCTAAGTAAATATGGCCCAACCATTACTCTATCTATTGGGTTATCCCATCTCACTGGTGTGTTGCACCTTCTGCCGTAACGTGCCTCAAATGGGATCATATTTAAAGATGCTCGATACCCATTGTTATACACAAACTCCACCAAAAGTAAATATTTTTCCCATTGTGTTGGCTTTTCCATCACATACATTCTTGGCATATCTTCTATCACTTGATTTACCCTTTATGTTTTCCCATCTGACTATGGATGGTAGGTTGTGCTAAAATTCATATTTGTCCCAAATCCTTTAAATAATCCCTTCCAAAAATTTGATGTGAACTTGGGATCTCTGCCAGACACAATTGTCTTAGGTACACCATGAAGCCTGCAAATTTCCCTCATATAAATATCAACAATGTTAGCTTCCTAGTGTGCAAGTTTTATTGGAATAAAGTGGGCAACTTTAGTAATCGTGTTTACTACTACCATGATAGAATCATGTTGCTTGGTATTTCTAGGAAGGTTCATGATGAAATCCATTGTGACAACTTCCCATTTCCACTCAGGGATGGGAAATGGTTGTACCAAGCCAGTCGGGTGTCTGTGCTCATCCTTTACCTTCTAACATTCCAAACACTTGGCAATAAAATCAACTACTTATTTATTCATACTTGGCCAATAATATTCACTCTTGATAACAACAATTATCTTTTGGTATCATGGGTTCCCAGCATAAGGCACATTTTTTGTTTCTTTTAATAACAAATTTTTCAACTCCTGAGAATCTGGTACATAAAATCTTCCCCTGTACATGAGGATTCCATCCTCTTTTAACTCAAAATCTTCAATTTTATGCTGCAAAATACCTTGTTGTAGCTTTGTCTTTATTTTCGCATAGTGTTGATCCAATTTTGCAACCTCTAACATTATGTCTTTCAAATATGATTTGCAAATTCTAATGGTTGTAGCATGCATCTCATGCACTCTCTTGTTGAGTGCATCGATCACCTTGTTCTCTTTACCCTTGATATGCTTTATAGCAAAGTCATACTCACTGAGGAATTCTAACCACCTGCTTTTCCTGAGATTTAGAGTTGGTTGTCCAAACAAATATTTCATGCCACTGTGGTCTGTCCTCAACTCAAATTTTCTTCCCATGTGGTAGTGCCTCCACATTTTCAAGGCATGCACTATGGTTGCCAATTATAAATCATGAGAAGCATAATGCCTTTCATACTCTTTTAATTTCCTTGATTCGTAGCACACCACATGCCCATTCTAACTAAGGACTCCACCAAGCCCTGAGCCCTTCCTTGCATGCATCAATGCACACAATGAAGCATTCATTAGGATCAACAATTCTCAAAATTGATGCACTTGTCAACTAACTCTTCAATTGTTGAAAACTCCTTTTACAATCAGAAGTCCACTCAAATCTCACACCTTTCTTTTGCAAGCATGTGATTGGGTGTGAAATCTTTGAGAAGCCTTCAATAAACCTTTTATAGCACCCTGCAAGTCCCGTGAAGTATCTCACCTCTACGACATTCCTTGGTGTTGGCCATCCTTCAATGGATTTTATCTTCTTTGGGTCCACTGTTATCCCTTCCTATGAAATGATATGACCCAAGTAATGAATCTGCCTCTGGTAGAATGATAACTTGTTGAGTTTTGCATACAATTGATGTTCTCTCAATACTTGCAACAACATCCTCAAGTGTTGCTAATGATATTCTTCATAATTTAAGTAAATAAGCATGTCATCCAAAAATACAATGAAAAACTTATCTAAGTATTCTCTGAAAATACTATTCATTAAACACATGAAGACAACTGGTGCATTTGACAACCCAAATGGCACTATTGTAAACTCATAATGGTCATACCTCATCCTCAGGGTTGTCTTGCTAATGCCTTCCTCTTTAATTCTTACATGATGATAGCTTGATATGAGTTCAATCTTAGAGCATATTGTTTCATCTTTCAGCTGGTCAAAGAGATCATCTATCCTTGTCAAAGGATACTTGTTCTTCATTGTTACCTTATTCAGCTGCCTGAAGTCAATGAAAAGTTTCAACGTTCCATCCTTTTTCTTCACAAATAATACTGGGGCAGCCCAAGGTGACACACTTGGGCATATATACCCCTTCTTCAAAATCTCTTCAAGTTTCATTTGCAGTTCTTTCAGTTCTGGTGTACTCATCCCATAAGGAGTCTTAGATATTGGGGTTTCTCTAGGAATTACATTTATAGAGAAATCAATATCTCTCTTGGGTGGCAACCTCGAGGTTTCTCTAAATACATATTCAAACTCCTTTAGGACTGCATAATATTCAATATTTGACACTTTATCATTAGGTGCCTCATTCATATGCACTGCAAATAATTGACATTCATTCCTGAAGCTTTTCCTCAACTGAAAGGTTGAAACTTCTCTAATAGTTACAACCCTTGGAATACCCTGTACTATTTTCAAGTTTCCTTCTTCATCCAGGCAAGCAAAAGCATTATTATAATATTCTAGAACAACATGATGCATGTCCAACCAATCCATACCAATTAAGAAATCATATTATCCCAAGGGTATAAGATTAAAATATGTTTATGTTCTCAGTCCATTCATGTCTATTGGACATGTATTAACCATCTCATTAATTTTGCTTTTTGCTCTTGTAGCTAGTTGTACTAACCAAGGTTTCCTAAGATTGTTTTTTGGCAATTGAAATCTTTCCACCATCTTAGGATCTAGATAATTATGACTAGCTCCCGAATCAATTAAAATAGCAATGGGTTGGTTTTTTATCTTACCTTCCACTTCAATCATATGTGACTAAAACTCAACTTGTTTGTTATCCAAGGCCATGTATATCCTAAATACATTTATGTCCATGTCCTCAACTGTATCAACTTGTTGTACATTGTGAACAGACCTCACTTTCTCATCTTTGTGAGGGCAATATTTGTACATATGGTATCCCTTACAACCCCAACACTTCATTGGTTGTTTCCTTGGTCTTTTACCCATTGCCTCTATCATTCTGGGATCCTTGGGAGTTGGATGTCCCTGAAATTTATTTCCAAGGAATGGTGGACTGGTCCCCTTCTTCCTTTGCTCCATCTTTCCTTTCTTCAAGTCTTCCCAAGCCTTTTGGTAAGTGGGTATTCCTTTTTGATGATCATAGAGACACTTGGCTCTCCTTATAGTTTCCTCCAATGTATTGGGATCATCATACTATATATTATCATTGATAAATGATGGCATCCCACTCAAGTACCTATGAATCTTAACATTTTTATCTTTGATGAAAACAACATACTTCGGTAACTCTCAAAATCTCTTCTCATACTCATCTATGGTCATACTTCCAAGCTTGAGTTGAAAGGAATCCTTCATTTTCCTATAATAGTAATGTTTGGTTAAGTATTTCTTTTTAAAATACCTCTTGAACTCTCTCCAAGTAACCTTTCTCTCATCAATGTGTTGTACTTGCACAAATTGGCCCCACCACATTGATTATTTTCCCTTAAGCTGGTAAATGGAAATTCTCCCTTCTGCCTGTGAAGAGTAATAATGTAACTAAAAGTACTTCCTCATGCCTAGTAGTTAGGTCTCCACATCCTCATCCTTCTTTTTCTCACCATCAAAAGAAGGAGGATTAATCTTATTCATTTCTCCTTGTAGCTCATCCACCCCAGACCTCCTCTTAAGCTTCCTGATAGGATATGGTCTTAAAATACTACGTGCTCTCCCAACTGAATGTCTTGGAGAGTTATGGTAATACATGTAATACCTTATTGTTTTTCTTCTCTCATCTTGAGACATGTGGCTCCTCGATTTTCTTGAATTGGTCTCATGATAAACTTGATGTTGAAGCCATCTTGTTCCTCATTGGATTTCATAAGCCTATCAATATTAAATTTATAACTTTGGATGTCCTTTTGCAAATCTTTTATAGCCTTCACCAAATTCATGCTTTCTTCCTTGGATTCTCCATGTCCATTTGAATTTGTACCCTCATCACCTATATTGTCATACATCCTTCTGACCTCTTCTTCGTGGTCGTAGGTTCTTTGTGCATCTTCCATGCTTCTAATCTATGTGTTGATCTTGTACTCATCAAATTGTCATTAACTCTGCAAAATGTGCAGGAAACAATATTTTTTTAGACTAGATAATTTATGAAAACCATAAATAATATGCACATTCTATTCTATAAGTGTCTCGGAATCCTTTCTTCTGATTCCTAGTGAATTTAGCACCCTAATTCAAAATTCTAGGTGAATATTTGGACTCCTCTGTCCAGGAATTTTGCCTCCTCTTTCCTCTACTTTTATTTATTTCAAAGCTCGCGTGTATAGAAATTATGTGTTATACACCCATATTCATCACGCACGCATGATATACACATGAAATACCAAACGCACATACAACACACTAGTATTCAGTGTTCACAACTTTTATATCGGGCACTAATATTTATCACGCTCAACTTTTGGGTTCTACGTATCATTATCTAGTGCGCACAACTCTTGTGTCGCACACAAATATTTCACACAAATTACACATTTTCTCTGCATCGCTCCAACATTCATCGTGCACCCTCTCACACCCAATTATCAATGCACATCTCCAATTCTGCCCTACACAGCGCCAATATTCCATGTGCACGCACTGCACACGAACCCAACTCAACTTGAACGGGCTCAAACAAACATCGTATGTGAACGATATAACAATCTGTTCATTTTTTCAAACAAGCAATATTTTTACGACTCTGCAGTATGTAAAGTCCGTACAGTGTTGACGTGGCAGCTGTCTGTACAGGTCGTATAGTGACCTGGTAGTGAGTTGGAAAGATGACAAGGCAGACGGGTGGACGATTCATATTATGACACATGGCACCACTGCAAGGGTGACACATGGAACGTCTGTACAGTTGAGTTGGCATGAGCTAACGTGGCAAGGTCTGTACAGCCGTACGACACTTGGAAGCTGACTAGACTAGTAGTTGATTGGGCAGGTGCTGAAGTGGAAGGTGATGTGTCATTGATGTGGGCAAATGTTTTGGTGCCACGTGGCCCAGTCATGGGTTGCCACGTGGCACCCCTCCATTGGTTGTTTTGTTTGGAAAAATTGTTTGAGAGTCTGTGGGGGTTGAACCCGTGACCTCCATGGGTGGCCAAGTCTTCTCGTAGGCCAGGCTACCACCCCACCTACACGGTAGTTCTTAAAAACATATGGCACCGATTTTAGTTAAAGTTGTGTTACATTTCATTTGGGAGTGGAAATGGTTGGGGCTTGGCCCCAACCCTTGGTTTTAACATTCCCACATGACCAGCAGCATGACAACGGAGGGGGCTAGCTGACGGGTGCGGGTTGTTAGCCCGACGCCCGGCCACATGGACCATATGACCTAGTCCTCCACCAGGGAAAGGTTGCCAGCACCTTAACGGTGCGACAAAATTGCCCATGTTTTGAAAACGGTGGTGTGCCAAGATTTTTAAACGAGAAAACACACAGACTTGGGTTTCGAGGTCTATAGATGTTTTTTTCATAACAGAGGACTGCAAGTTTATTGGGGGAAACTTGCAGGAGTGTATTTTCTTCAATTTTTGGCCAATCCAGATGCAGGAAGAGCCCAGCTAGGGGTTTTTGAACATTCTGGAGCCATTGGAGCCATCTATTTGGGACTTTGAGCATTCCAAAGTATTTTTTTTAATACTTTGAGCTTATGATGATAATGAGCCTTTGAGGAGAGTAACTTTGCAGGCCATTTCTAGGAGCTTTGTTCATCCATTTTCAGTGCCGTCAGTTGTCATGGGTTCTTGAGATCTAGCAGAACACAGCGAGATCAATTTGTAATCCTTTTGGAACTTTTATGATGTACTCTTTAATATTTTAAGAGAAATAAAAAGCCTCACCCACTAAGACAAAGGCCCGGAGACGTAGGCGAGATTGTCGAACTCCGTTAACAATTTTGTTGTTATGGTTTGATGTTTCTTTATGCTTATTTCCATATCTGTATATTTCATTATGGCTGCCATGTTTCATCATTAATTATTCCTCTTTCATCAAATTCATAAATGGTTAATGAACTCATGTTTTTTAAAACTCAACCATTGTCTTTAAAATATCTTTTCGGATCAACAGGTCACCCCCACGCTGGGTCTTAACTCCACTAGGGAAAAAGGGTTCCTAGCGAAAACTAAGGTCTGAAACTCAACATAATTGCTCAGTCCTAAATTCTTGTTGTTGCAACTAGCCCATAATCCCTCATTCCCCACACACCGATCACACCAAAGGAAGTGTGCCTTTTAGCACAAGGGCAAACCCAGGGTTAAACTCTAACATCGCACCAACAAACCCTAACTACTGGCCCTTTCAGAAACACCTGCAAAGCAGATGAAGTCTCACCTGAAGTAGCAATAGGAGGTTGCAGGACACAGGTTTCTACAACCATAGGAAATGCAAAGCGATATCAGAACAACAACGCAATGTAACCTAGAGAGTATTTAACAGTCTTACACTTAGCTTCATGAAGTTAGCTTATACCTTCTATCTTTCATATGGAAACAACAATGCAATAACAATATAATCAGATAGAAAATAACACAACGTCAACCACAAAGAACAACAAGATTTACGTGGTTCACCCTCTCCCTAGGGATACGTCCACATAACTATGTTTCTTGATATAATATATATAAATATATAGTTCCATTTGCACACTTAGCTGCAGATCCTTCTCTCTCTTCCTCTTTCTCTCCCTTCCCTGTGCACCCAGTTGCAGGGTTGATCTCCGCACCCAGCTGAAGATCTAGAATACAAGAATGCACAATACTTTGATCTCTATGTTTCTCTCACCCACAATAATAGTAACAACCCTCTCAACTCTTCCAGACCTTTATTTATACATTACATGACTCTCAGACAACCTTAGACCGAAGTCTAGATATCAAAACCCTAGATCCAAAACCCTAGTGTTGTGGGTGGGAAATCCCTCCTACGAACTAGCACTAAGGGTTTTATCATGCATGCAGAAATGACCTAAAGATTCTTAATTTTTACTATCATCCCATGCCTAAACCCCATTACTCATATGTAAATACAAGGCTCAAGAGATTAAGTTGACGTACCTTATTCTTCATGTTTTATGTCGATCCCTTTTCGCGTTTGGTCATTCTTTGACTGCAACTCTCCTCCCAATGCTGGCATGCATTCACTAAACACAAACAAAGAACTCCACATGCATTTGATCTACAAACTAACGGGTTAGAGATTTAATCAATCATACAGTCAATATTCCAATAATGACAATCTCATATGGCGAGACGGGAAAAGAAATTATTTTATTAACTTCACAATGATACCTTACAATGATAAAGTTGGCTACTGCTCCTCGATCCTGGTCCTATGCTCTTCTTCCACTATCTTCCAACTACTTTGCTCTATACTTCTCTTTGCACAAGGATGGCTAAAGTTTGGGACAAAGGGAATGCTCAATCGGGTATAGTTTCTTTACTATGATTCTCCTCCTTTCAAATGGGACCCCTAACCCTTCTTTTATAGGCTAGAAGAAGCTAGGTATTTGATCGAGTGACCGGCCATGCATGGTCGAAAGGTTTAGTTAACTTACCCAAAGTTGTGTGTTCCATCAGCAACTTTCCTTTTTTCATGCTTTTGTAGGTACATGCGGGTTGTCTTGGGTCAAATAGCATGTACACGCATGCAGTAATGAAGCAGGGCGCGTGGGCCTTTATAAAAGGGGTTTTTAAGAAGAGTTGTTCAATAGTGTTTTGGAAAAGAAGGAATCTGAGATGGCTTAATGCCAGGTAAGCATGTCTGGTGCAAATTAGGGTTATAACAAATGCCCCCTAATGTGTGAGGTCAGAAGAGCATCTGATGGCCGAAATACATTAACAATCTTCACCAACGTTCCAAACAAGTGAGCCCAAGGACCAGAAATCGGGAGGTGCCTTCTGCAAAATAATAATTATCTCACCGAGGCGGGCATACCCATGCTCAGGATGAAATAAAATCATGGCTACCAATCAAATACACTGTAGATCCATGTCATATAGCTATATAAAGTGCAGTCGTGAGCAATACACAACAGAGCTACATCTCAAAATCAAAAAGATATACATGTAGAGTATCCATCTTCTAGAAGATGATAAGGCATGATGGTTGGAGATGAGGTCTTCAGAGCTCGAGCAACAACTTCAAAATCTTCAAAACTCGGGTAGGAGTGTAATATGAGTGTACAAATTCACTATCCAGAGGTCTTTGACGGCTCGTCGGTCATGGACTAGAGAATCTTGATGATCAGACTGAAGGCTTCATTGATTTCGAACAAAGACTTGATTGAACTTTGAGGATGGTCGGGCATGAGGGCAAGAGACAAACTGCAGAGGGGCCGACTCAGGCTTGGTAGAACTTTCCTTGGGCAATAGCACAACAAATGATGAGACTCAGGCAGCATGGCATTTGACATAAGTTCATGATGCAGAAGGCAACGCAAACTCTCCATATGTTTGGAAGAATAACCAAATGGAGGACACAGCTCTATGTAGCGAGAACAGCTTCCTAAGTTCATATTAAATCCCAGATCTTGATGAACAAATGGAAGGATGTTCTTTGTCCAAAGGCGACTCATTGTGCTGCTAAAAAAGAAAATACTTTTCCCTTCCTCTTTTTGGGGTATATTTGATTTTTTTTTTGTCTTTTTCAATAATGTTGGAAAGCTTGAAAAAGAATAAAAGAGTGCTACGTTACAAACAAGGATCGAGTGTCGCAAACATACTAGTTCCAAGCGCACGGAACACAGGGATGCTCAGGGCAAAGGGACTTATGCAAGAAAAGGACACTCAGGAAAAATCCTCCAGGGGCCAAAGGTTACGCGGAGGCAAAGTGCTATAGGGCTTGCATATAAGGCATGCTTCAGATGGTTCAGTTGAGAGCAACATGGAGTCGGCATTAGGCCAAAGACGCAGGTATGGAAACAAGGTTAACAAAACACACAATGGTAACGTCCTTCGATGTAAATTTAACGAGCCCAGAGAAGGTAAGCTCGGTGGTTTTTCATATTTAGAGAGTCTGAAAAATGTAAAAGGAGACTCCAATGGGGTACCTTTTTCGAAGGTATTCTAGTCGGTTTGAAAAAGGGGTAAACTAGCACCGACAAGACGTCTATTCAAAACCATTTTAACAAGTGTGATAAAGACAAGATCACTCGGCCATTTTTTCATTTTTAAGGAGTTTGAAAAAAGCTTAACTATGGACTCCGTCAGGAATGTTCTTCTGGAACATTTTAACGAGTTGGAAAGAATAAGGTCACTCGGTGATCTTTTCAATTTTAGGGAGTCTGAAAAGAGCTTAACTATGGACTCCGTGGGGGTTCCTTTTTCATACATTTAGTCCCTTGGGCCCGAAAAAGGGGTTAAAATGATACCTGAGGGTACTCTTCTAGAGAACTGAAGTTCCTTAGAGTATACCTTTGTTTGTATAGTTGACCGTCCAGAATGAAAAAGGGGTAAACTACCGCCAGATAGATGTGACTTCAAATTTCAATTTAACGAGTGTGAAAGGCCACAAGATCACTCGACAATATTTTCATGTTTAGAGGGTCTGAAAAGGGATTAAAAGAAGACCCGTTACATTTTTTTGGAGTCACGAAGGTGAGGTCAAGAGTGAAAAGGAATCATGCAAATGAGGCTCAAACTCGTAATTAGGGAAAAACTAGGGAGGACTCCTGAGCCTATAGTCGTTAGTGACAGCATGGACACCGTCATGCAACTAGGATCTACCTAGGGCATCCATGTTATGGTAGGCTCTACCACCAAATTACGACACCTCTAAAGTAATAACGAGGGTTCTGTGTCGCAACTCGGTGGGATCGATCCTATGGCAAAGCAGAAAAGACAACGAGATGCAGAAAGTGGGGATGGAATCCTGACTTAAATGCAACGAGCTGGGAAAAAATGACTTTTTACCAAAGGACCGTCCAAACGCCCAAATCTCAAAAATTTTCCAAATACTCGAAGGAATACCTCCGTTGATCATCCAAAGAAAACTCTCGAACCATATTAAATGATTTTCAGTTTAGAAAAAAAGACAAAAGGGTCCGAAAATTGACAAAAAGGGGCCAAAAAACTCTATAAATAGGAGTTGGTAGCTCAATATTACCATTGTTAATTTAGAAATTGACTAAAAGCCAAAACTTCCCCTTCGTGAAAAGAATTGATTATGGGAGCTTCGGTGGACGAAACAACCATCTGCTTGGACCAGGTAAGTATAAACTCTCTCCTCTTGCAATTTAAATCTTTATTTATGCTTTTAGTTTCAAGTTTTGGGGGGGCGTCAACCCTCAAAAGGTCGGCCCTAGGTCCATGTGGGTTGTCTTATGACAGGCCGCGTGTACACTCGAGTGAAGGAAAAACTGCATGCGTGTACACATGACTGTCATCATTATAGCCTGCGTGGACCCTTTATTTAATGGAAAAAAAAATTAAAAAGCAAGGGTTAACCCTCCTGAACTTGGTTTTTGCAGGATGTATGTTCACTGGAGGAAAAGAGAGCATGAGGAGATTAGTGAGTTGGTCGGGGAAGACCCCAATGTTGTTGCTACCTTAATGCAATGTGGGTTGCTCAAGTTCTTCCTAGGTCCTTTTATGTGAGCACAACCTAGGCTACTGAATGCCTTGGTTGATTATTGGCATCCCAATGCAAAGGCATTTATGTTAGAGAGGCAGTCACTGGTGCCTACTACAGAGGACATATATTTTTTGACTGGCCTCTCCAGGAGAGGGGAACCAGTCAATTTTTGGACATTTCCTTCGGGGCCTCATAACATATCAGAATTGATAGGACTTTATTGTGAGGCTGGTATAGACCGATCGAGCTCTCAGATGCCAATAAGCAAGATCATAGATTTATCACTGCAGGTGATTGTGTTTCTTATTGGGTGGATGACTGGTTCTGTGTCTCTACATCAGGCATCCTGTGCACAGATGAACTGTGCAGTCCAATGCTTAAATGCACAGATATTTGATTGGAGCATTAAACTGTTGGATTGTATGAAGAGGCAGCTGACAGATTGTCGATTGCAGACACAGAGAATCTTTGGGTTAGGGACGATTCTATGTTCTTTATTCTTTGAAAGAGTTCCTAGTTTCAGTCCTCGAGTGGTGGTACGAGGACATCAGGCCTCTCTTCCAGCGGTTTGCAGATGGGTATTGTTACTGCCACGACAGGGTGGTGGAAGGATCAATGAGTCCTTTGATGATGACTTCTTTGTTTGGTTGTCACGACAGATCCCAGTCATAGAGTATTACCCTTATGCTGGGATTGATTTCTTGAGAGAACCTAAGATACCGGTACCTCCTGGCAAGGAGCGAGGAGAGATGGGTAAGTTTGCATTGTTTTTTTTTTTTGTGAAACATATGTAATTTTTATGTTGTTTTTTATATATATCATTTTTTTATATACCAGAGTATTTGACAGATATGTGTCTATTATGTGCAGATGTGGGACCAGTGTGACCTACAGATTATGCGAGGAACAGGCGTCATCCTCAGCCAGGGGCCGCACCTACCGCCGCAGCTAGACCACCACCAGCAGGAGAGCTTCCAGCCGGTGAGGCTGAGAGGGTTTTGAGACGAGTCGAGTGAAACTTTACCTCTCTCACCTGCACAGTCCCTATGGCAGATATTGAGGATCTGCCACCATCTATGCAGCCTCATGTAGTGGGGGCACCACGGACATAGGTCCGACTATTTCATCGTTTGGCAAACGTTGTTGATCATTACAACAGGGCCCACAGGCCCTGACCTTAGTTAGTCTAGACTTTTCACGTGTCGAGAGCACTACTTGTATATATTTTTTGAGGGCATAAGCCCCATGACTCGTTACCGGTCATATTTTTGAGGCGCTTGCATCCACCTATGTACTCTGATGATTATGATATTATATATGGATTTTTATGTCTTTTTGTGTCTTATGGATCATATTTGCCTTTAAAAATGTATTTACATGTTTATGTGTATGTCTTTTTATATGTGTGC
>SNQJ01S0032776.1:0-26895 GCA_010110895.2 Picea sitchensis
CTAGTTTCCCTTTAGATTTCTTAGCTCAAATCATTTCTCTTTGGTTTCCATACGAGACCTTAGGGTGGCCAACGGAGCCGTTAAACTCGTCAGGGTGGTCCATTCCAAACGGCTTGGGTTATTTAGACAACCCCGGACTGGTTCCACTCTTCCAGTTGACGGATGGACTGTTTTGCCCGTCAACACCTATCAACCAAACAAACTTGTATTTATACTCTTCCAAAACCTATCAACCAAACCACCTAACTACCTTATATTTATATACCTTCAACAAAACCACCTAACCACTTTGTATTTATACACCGCTGACTATCAAGCATTTCATACTCCATCGATTTTCTCGACCTTTTTCATCTTTTTGTCCAGCTTCCAATCAGGTAACAACTTCAAGCGTGATTGTCTTCTTGATTAGGGATTTAAGCATGACTTTCTTTCCAATCAAGGTATTGAAAAATATTTTCATCCCTCCTCTTAGGTGGAGAACAAGGTGAAGATTCGATTCCTTCTGGACATTGTAATTGGCAAGAGTGAGTTCGTCTTCCAGCGATTTTCCAACAAATATCAGCCTCTACTGGTCGGGTAGAATCCCCTCCTTGTCTTGAATTTTATCCTTTCCATTGTCAATTATGTCATATCTTTTGACTTCCGGAGTGATGGTTTTTCTCATGAGGGTCTTGTTGAAGATCTGCATTACCCCTTTGAGACAGAGGATGAGGTGAAGAGTGAATTCCTTCATAATGTTATAATCTGCTAGGGTACGACCATACTCAAGTTTTTTTCTAGCAAAGATGAGCCTATGTTGATCAGAAAGAATTCCCTCGTTGTCTTGGATCTTCACCTTCACGTTGTCGCTCTCCACCTCAAGAGTTATGGTCATTCTGGTCAATGTATTCACAAATATCTACATTTTGAAATCTTAAATTTACAAACAAAACACCTTCATAATGGAAGTGGACCATTAGAGACTCTGCATAACCCCAAATCCTCACAATATAACACAATGAAACCCTAAGTTACGCATAAACATGGCATCAAATAAAGAAACAACACGAAATCCCTAAAAAAATAATGGAGTATGGAAACTAGACAAATCTCTCATCGAACAACCAATAGTTGATCGACAAAGGGATGCACATTTTACTCTACAAATTCAACACACATTGAGACAATATATTTTAGAAAATTATATACCACAATGAAACTACATTGTAAACCTTGAATCTATGCAACAGGTTCACAATTGCATATCTGTTAGAAACATAAAAAAAAAATGATAAATGGATTTGTTGCAAGGTTCAACTAAACAAATATTGCAAGAATTCAAATTATCTAGGACTCCTGGAAGTTCAAAACAACCATTAATTATATTTGAATAGAGATTGAAACCACTAGAGGGTATTCTACCTCTGTAAATCACATTTCTACAAAATATTTAGAATTTTGGCTTCTTGCATAGGACTCCGACGAACCTTATTCAAATATTGCATACATCCTTGAATGCACTCTTGATACAATAGTTCACAAGCAACTAGCATAATAGCTAGCTAAATAAATTTAATGTTCTCCTCCATGTTGAGTAAATTTAATGTGCTTCTCTATTAGGATCTGATCCTAACCCCTCTCCATGGGTCACTAGTTAGTAGGATATGTTTTCTATGTAATAAAGGCCAACAATAGTTAATAAGGCCTAATAAATAAAGGAGAATAAGTCAATGTAAAAAACCCTAATAGAAGCTTCTGCTTCTAGAAAGATCTTCCTCTAGAAGTTTCCTTAGAAGGTAGAATTAGTATTAATAAGAGTAGGAGGCATTGGATATTTTTGTCTTGGATATTATTGTAATAGAGCTCTGCTCTTCTGGAGGTTTCCCCCTCGAAGAGGCAAGTGAACATTGTTATCATTAATAAAGATGCTCTTTGTGGTGTTATTATGGTATTATTCTGATATTGTTCTTGATATATCATTGTTTGTATGCTATTGCTTGCTCAATATTTATGTTCTGCACATTGTATTATATATGGAATATTGCAAGTGGTATCAGAGCTCTTTCCACGGCATGACTTGTGGGGTAATTTATTTTTCAGGGTAGAGATGTATTCCAACATCTTTAAGCTACAGATATATGTCATTACACGCATTAAACCGCGGTCAAGGAGTCATACATGCAGGAAATACAAGTGGTTTTTAAGCGCACATCTATTGGCCACCCTTGTAACCTGTGTTGGTACCCCTTCTAGTGGTAGCGCATCAGATAACACATGTATATAGATCGACCTAGGAATCCTGAAGCCCTCCATAGATAAATCAATCGGTCGCTGACTGCTATAGTGTCACTGAGAACATCACTCGGAAAGATTCTCTCTAGTACTTGGGTAGTTGGGTAGTACAGAAAAGGGTACGGTCTAGCCTCCTTGGTTGGTGCCCTGAGATATTGGGATGAGTACTACCGTTGTACCCCACATGTATATCAGAGAGATATAGCACAAGGAAAACCCTTGTCTGTAGAACCCTTGAATACCCTAACCCTTGGGACGACAAAATCAACAGAACCAACAAGATCTATTATCATGCAATTGTTTCTACTGCATTCTGGTTGTGAAATTCCTACACTTTTCTTCCTGTTAATAATTTGGCCATTGCATCCCTACAATATTATTCATCTTGGAGTATAACTCTACAAGAGTAAAAAAAAAATAAGCCAGGTGTCTGTCAACACCCTTATTTGTAACCTAGTCCATTGCATTCATCTCTTCATTTTGATTGCAGTGGTACCCTTCACTTTTAAGCCTTTTTTATCTGCGGTCCCACCCCTTTCCGAGACACCCTTATTTGAAACCTATCCCATTGGACTCCTCTCTTTGTCTTAGACACCCTGGTTCATCTCACATTTTTTGGTTTTAATTTCTATCTTGACACCTCGTCTACTACATAAGCTGCTACCATGCCAACCACCCAAGATCAGACCAAAGACTACAATGATACTAGGCTATCCTTCTTAGAATCGTGAATGGAATCCCTCCACAATACCATACAAACAACAATCAACGACTCCCTCCCTGCAGTAATCCAAGCATCCCTCTGGGATGCCCTACCACCATTCATGAAAGGCAACCAGGTAGAGACCAATGCAGAGGACCCTCAACATTCCCATTATGAGCATACTCATTTCCTCCCAGTCCCCTTGGGGTTCTCCACACTCTTGGAATAAAGTGTCCAAAGTTGGCATGCACAACTTTGATGGATCCAACCTAATAGGGTGGGTCTCTCAAATGGAACAATACTTCTCCCTCCATAATATTTGGGATGATGAGACCAAACTCCATGTAGGGGTTTTGTACTTGGATCAAGAGAGATGGAAATGGTGGCAGTGGAATAAGAAATTTTGTCCAAGAAATCCCACTTAGAACCTGTTCACTAAAGAAATGTGTGCCTGTTTTTATAAGGAAACAAATTTTTTTGGTAGACTCACCAAGTTGCACCAAACTGGATCAGTCACAGATTTCATTATGACATTTGAATAGTTGCCTATCTGGACTAAGGGCTTATCTGATGCATTTTACGTTGAATGTTTTATCAGTGGATTAAAGGAAGCCATCTAGGATCATGTGAGCATGCATCATCCTACTACATGGTTGCAGGCTTTTAAATTAGAAAAGGAAGCAGAGACCATCCTTTAGGCCCCACCCATGAAGGCTCTGGTTCTCAAGCGTTCTCACCCTGGGGCTCACCCATCTTTGACACAAAAATTGAAGGCATAAAAAGTATCTCCAACTAAAATGGTGGCATGTCGCAAGTAAGGACTTTTCTACTATTGTGATGAAAAGTATTCACCAGGGCATAAATGTCGAGAACAAAATTTCTTCTAGATTGATGCATCTACTTCATCTCCTTCTAATGAAATATCATCTGATGAGGATCTTCATTCAGATGAGGCTCCACCAATTGATCACGTCGAAGATCTTGTTGTAACCCCTGTGGAACCAGAGGAACCCATCATATTTCTTCATGTTCTCTCAGGTATTTTGGCCGCACAGACATTGAAATGCAAGGGCTACATCAAACATTGGTCGGTGGTGGTGTTGATTGATAGTGGTCATAGCACCCATAATTTTATTCATCGTAGGCTTGTTGATGAGATACATTGCTCTGTCGACTATTTTTCTAATTTTCATATCCTCATCACTAATGGTGGTACTATGAAGTGTGGGGGTCGTTGTGAGAATGTCAAACTCCAAATGGGTGATTATACTCTGAAAACCCACATGTTCTCTATTTCCATGGGTGGTTGTGATATTGTATTAGGCGTGGAGTGGCTTCACACTATCGGGCCAATCACAATGGACTATCAATAACTATGTATGAGATTCACCCAAGACACTCACTCCTATACCCTCTATGGTCTCCAAGCGAGCTCTCCCAAAATTATCATCTCTCACAGGATGGAAAAACTATTGAAGAAAGGCCACCATGGTGTGATTTCTCAATTTAATTCCATCCAGGTCACTAAATAGGCCTCTCAAGTAGTTCCTCCTAGCTTGCAACTCATATTGGACAAATACCCCAAGGTCTTTGAGATTCCCACAGCCTTACCTCCCTCTAGAGATGAGCATGATCATAACATCCCTCTCCTTAAGGGAAGTCAACCCCCCATTGTGCGTCCCTATAGATATCCATTTTCTCATAAAAATGAAATAGAAAATATGGTATAGGAATTACTGGAGGCAGAGGAAATTCACCCCAGTACCAACCCATATTCTTCACTAGTGGTGATGGTCTTAAAGAAGGAAGGTACTTGGCTCATGTTCCATGATTTTCGTGCCCTGAATAAACTCACCATCAAAGATAAGTTTCCCATTCTTGTCATTGATGATTTTTTGGATGAACTCCAAGGTGCCTATGTCTTCACCAAATTAGAACTCCGCTCAGGCTATCACCAGATCCGTATGAAAGAGGTAGATATTTCAAAGATTGCTTTCAGAACTCATGAAGGACATTATGAATTCTTGGTCATGTATTTTGGCCTTTGCAATGCCCCATCCACCTTCCAAAGTCTCATGAACGAATTATTGAAATATTAGCTTCAAAAGTTTGTCTTGGTTTTATTTGATGACATCCTCATTTACATTCGTGCTTGGGATAGCCACCTTCTTCATGTGGAAAAAGTCCTTCACTTGCTACAAAAAAACCAATTGTTTGTCAAAAATACCAAATGTTCATTTGGAGCTAATGAAGTGGAACACTTGGGACACACTGTTAGTCGCAAAGGGGTAAAAGTGGACCAAAAAAAGATACAAGCTATGTAGGAATGGTCGCGACCCAAGATCTTAAAGCACCTAAGGGTTTTTCTTGGTCTGACATGATATTATAGGAAATTTGTCCACCATTATGGAAAAATTGCTAAGCCATTGACTAAACTTCTTAAGAAGAACGCATTTCATTGGACACTTGCTGCTGAGCAATCCTTCACAAAATTAAAGAGGGCCATGTGCACTACTCCTGTCCTAGTAGCGTCTGACTTCAACAAAACCTTTATGGTGGAATCATATGCTTCTTGCACTAGTATAGGCGCAATGCTCACACAAGATGGTAGACCTTTGGCCTTTACTAGCCAAGCGTTGAGTGGCCGCAATATGGGAAGATCTACATATGAAAAATAAATAATGGTCATTCTCCATGTTGTGCACACATGGTTGCCATATCTCTTGGGATGTTGTTTTCAGATAAAATTAGATCACCATAGTTTGAAATATATTTTGGAGCAACGACTATCCTCCCCATAAAAAAATAAGTGGTTGACCAAAATGTTGGATTATGATTATGAAATTTTATAAAAAAAGGGAAAATATAATATAGTAATCGATGCATTATCATGCCAATAGGAGGAAGAAGGCTCTCTCTTTGCCTTATCCTTACCGATCCTTGATTGTATTGAAGTACGTTAAGAGAAGCTAACAAACCCGACTCTCTCCAAGTTAATTCAACAACTTCAGGAGGACCCTAATCCTCCCATCGGCTACACCTGGTAGGATAATATTCTCAGATATAAGGAGCACCTAGTTCTCTCACCCTATTCAGTACTCAAAATGTAGCTCTTAAGAGTTGCACTCATTAGAGATTGTGGGTCACTTAGGCTTCCAAAAGACATATGCTCATGCCCGTCATTATTTTTTCTAGGAAGGCATGAAGAAGGATATCCTTCACTTTGTCACGGAATTTGAGGTGTTCTAACGTAATAAATGTGAAACTATCAAGTCTCCAAGTGCCCTACAACCCCTACCCATTCCAACTTCTATATGGACAAATATCTCCATGGATTTTATAGTGGGCCTTCTTAAAGTTGGGAACAAATCCATCATAATGGTGGTGGTTGATTGCCTCTCTAAGTATGCTCATTTTTGTGCCTTACCCCACCCTTTCACACCAGCACTAGCAGCACAAGTTTTCCTTGATCATACTTTCAAGTTACATGGAATTCCCACCTCTATTGTATATGATCGTGACCCACTTTCACAAGCACATTTTGGACAAATTTATTTAAATTGTAGGGCACCCAACTGAACATGAGCACAACCTATCATCCCTAGTCTGACGACCAAATGATGGTCAACAAATGTTTGGAAACCTACTTGTGATGTTTTTCTTCAGACAAACAACACCGGTGGGTACAATGGTTCCCCTTGGTAGAATGGTGGTACAATAGTTCCTATCATACGACCACTAAAATGACCCCATATGAAGAAGTGTATCGCCAACACCCACCTATCTTCCAGGCACATCAAAGGTCCAATTCATTGATATAATGCTACAAATTCGCATCACCACCCTCTTAGCTCTTAATGATAACTTCCACATGGCCCAAAATCGCATGAAGCAACAGGCAGACCAACATCATTCAAAAAGGGTTTTTCAAGAAGGAAATCGGGTGTTTCTTAGGATCCAACCTTACAAGCAAACATATCTCAAAGCCCAAAGACATCACAAGTTGGCACCCAAATTTATGGGCCCTACCAGATCATCAATCGTATTGGTTCAGTGGCCTAAAAATTATCCCTTCCAGCAACTTCCAAAATCCACCCGATGTTCCATGTTTCCTGTCTGAAGAAAGTAGTGAGACAAAATTGTAGGTTCCAAACAATCCTTCCGAAATTAGATGAAGAAGGCTCCCTTTAGCTCCAACTAGACGTAATCCTCAATCACCGTGAACGTCATCTGCATGGCAAAACCATCAAATAAGTGTTGATCCAGTGGAAGGACACATCACTAGAGGATGTGACTTGGGAACCAACGGCTATACTCCAGCATTTTCCGCACCTGCATCCTCGAGGATAAGACTTCTTTTGAATGGGGCGTGCATGTTAGGATCTGATCCTAACCCCTCTCCATGGGTCACTAGTTAGTAGGATATGTTTTCTATGTAATAAAGGTTGACATTAGTTAATAAGGCCTAATAAATAAAGGAGAATAAGTCAATCTAAGAAGACATAACAGAAGTTTTCTCTTATAGAAAGATCTTCCTCTAGAAGTTTCCTTAGAAGGTAGAATTAGTATAAATAAGAGTAGGAGGCATTGAATATTTTTGTCTTGGAGATTATTGTAATAGAGTTATGCTCTACTGGAGGTTTCCCCATCGAAGAGGCAAGTGAACATTGACATCATTAATAAATATGTTCTTTCTGGTGTTAATCTAGTATTATTTTGATATTGTTCTGTATATATCATTGTTTTTCTGCTATTGCTTGCTCAATATTTATGTTCTACATATTATATTATATCTGGAATATTGCATCCTTCATACTATGAGTATTTGTTATAGGTATTTCAACTAGTGATCCAGAATATTTTCGGCGCGAAATGAGAGCGGAGATATAATAAAGAAATGCACAAAGATATCGCATATATTCAATAATATAACAGAAATGTATCAGAGATGCAACCATGAACACAGATATACGGTAACACAAGATTTCTATTAATCAAAGAAATGTACAGAGACTGTAAAAATACAAAGTGAAGACTCGCTAGAATGGTGGCAGCTTATCTCTAAGAAGAGATGTGACAGCTACTCGCATTTGCAAGAATATGATTACAATGAGGCTCTGAAGGCCTTTTTACAATAAGCAGGAATGCCAAAAATCCTAGACATCCAAAGACCTAACCCTAGGAGATGAAGCGCCAAAAGTCATGTGGGCCCCGTTTGGGTAAGTTAGTACATCAACTTCTCAGGGTTATAACTTTTGCATACGATCTTCGTTTTAGGCGTATGATGGCCCGTTAGAAAGGTATCATCGAGGAGATTCATTTTCACCATAATATAGAAGGAACTTCTATATTGAAACCCTGTTTTCCCAAAAAAAAATCATTTAGGGCATCAAAATGGCCCCGGAAGTTAAAACCTGCTAAAAATAGTAAATTACCAAAATTGCCAGAAAACTATTTTGAGCCAATTGGAAAAGGTGGGTGGCCACCGATATCCACCTGGATCAATCCTCCCTCCTTAGGAAGCATTGGTCTCCATTGCGTTGAGTTCCCGAGGGAGAGGAAAAAATGTTTGTTGAATCTGAATCTTGGTGAGTTGCTTGCCTTGTTGGAGACGTCGCGCTGCTTAGTTTGTGGAAGTCTGTCAATGACTTGTTGAGGCTCAGGTTGTTCAAAAAGTTAAGCTACATGAGAGGACGGTGTGTAGAAGGAATCTTTTCGCTTTGCTGCAACCTTGTCGACCTGCTTCTGTTGGATAGAAGGTGCTTGGGGCGAGGCTATAGTGATTGCAGTGTCCTTCTATTCCCCTTTTGAACAGATTGTGAAGAAGTTGAATTTTGTAGTATTGGATACTACCTTGCGACACTTTTTAGGTGGAACAATAGTCGGAACTACCTCTAGTATTCTCTAGAGATGACCCCTCAAAGTAAAAATGACACTACGGGGTCGAGACTCATAAATAGCATGGCACTTCCACATATATGGTTGGCCCAAGAGAACATCACAGACATCCAGTGGGGAAACATCACATAATACCTCATCCTTGAAGGGCTTGATGCCGTATGACAATTGACATTGTTGGCTAACACAAAGATCTCGTCCTTGGCAAAGCCACCCGATGTTGTATGGCTGCGGGTGTGGTGTTGTCGACAATCCCAAATGTTTGACGACCTCTGCTGAGATGAGGTTCTTACGGCTTCCACTATAAATAATAAAACGAAGCGGGGTCCCCTTCACCCACATCTATGAATGAAAAAGGTGTTCCCCCTCTTCAGGATCTGTTGGTTNGGGGTTTGCATCAATGATCTGTCCTTTACCATTATTTTCAGAATCATATTATGAATCAGGGTTCAGCACCTGGTCTTTGATCTCGGCCACAAATGAATATTTTGAGCGACATTCATCGGTGTTGTGCCAGGGGATTTTGTGGAAATCGCACCATTTTTCGATGTCCTTCTTTATCTTCCTGTGACCCTTCTTTTCTTGTGTCTTGGACTAGTTTTCGGGAGACTGTTTGTTAGGGCCATATTTTTTCATACTTTGGTTTTTGCGGATTTGCAGACCCGAACTCCCATTTTTTCTAGTGCTTAAATTTCTTCTCGATTTTAACAGCATATCAATAAGCAGCACTGAGTGATGAGATGTCCCGAAAGTCTATTTCAGTTTGGATGTATTTGTATAGAGCCCCACGGTATTTCAGAACCAAATTTCGTTCAGAGTCTTTGATACCCAGCTTGGTGCGCAAGGTATGGAAGGTATTGGTGAACTCTGGAACTACTTGGCCCNGGGGTTTGCATCAATGATCTGTCCTTTACCATTATTTTCAGAATCATATTATGAATCAGGGTTCAGCACCTGGTCTTTGATCTCGGCCACAAATGAATATTTTGAGCGACATTCATCGGTGTTGTGCCAGGGGATTTTGTGGAAATCGCACCATTTTTCGATGTCCTTCTTTATCTTCCTGTGACCCTTCTTTTCTTGTGTCTTGGACTAGTTTTCGGGAGACTGTTTGTTAGGGCCATATTTTTTCATACTTTGGTTTTTGCGGATTTGCAGACCCGAACTCCCATTTTTTCTAGTGCTTAAATTTCTTCTCGATTTTAACAGCATATCAATAAGCAGCACTGAGTGATGAGATGTCCCGAAAGTCTATTTCAGTTTGGATGTATTTGTATAGAGCCCCACGGTATTTCAGAACCAAATTTCGTTCAGAGTCTTTGATACCCAGCTTGGTGCGCAAGGTATGGAAGGTATTGGTGAACTCTGGAACTACTTGGCCCCTCCCTTGTCGTAGTGTGGTCCATCTCATGTATCGGTCCTCATAGTTGTCAACGGGGTAATACTATTCCTTTACCGCATCCACAAAAAAATCCCAAGTGGGATCGGCCCCATATATTCCAAACTCCTTTGTGGAAATTTTCTCCCAGTAAGTTTCCCACCAATTTTTGACATGAGGGAGATCTTTAAGGAGTGAGAAGGTGATCTTTTCTCTGTTGGAAAAATTATGAACAGAGAAATAACCTTCTAGCAGATTTAACCATTTGTCTAGGGCTTTTGCATCTATCTATCCTTCAAATACAGGAATATCAAAATTAACTTGTACCTTGAAAGGCGAGGTGCTTCCAAAGTGACCGCTTGACGAAGATGCACATGTTTCTATCGGGAGGTGTTGAAGGATGTGGGAAAAATTCTCCATCATTTCTTCCCTCTGTTGCGTGAGAGCTTGCTCAAGCAACAGACTTATAGGATCGTCGTCGTTTTTCTTTTCTTCCACCATGGAGGGTTTCTTGGGCGTGCAAGAGAGATTGTCTTCAAGAGAGACAATCTCGAGACCCAACTTGCTATACTCGGACCTCATCGGAGACATGCACTGAAAAACAATCAAGAGCAGACTGCTTTGATACCACTGATCCAGAATATTTTCGGCACGAAATGAGAGTGGAGATATAATAAATAAATGCACAGAGATATTGTAGATATTCAATAATATAACAGAAATGTATCAGAGATGCAACCATAAACACAAATATAAGGGAATACATGATTTCTATTAATCAAATAAATGTACAGAGACTGTAAAAATACAGAGTGAAGACTCGCTAGAATGGTGGCAGCTTATCTCTGAGAAGAGATGTGACAGCTACTCGCATTTGCAAGAAGATGATTACAATGAGGCCCTGAAAGCCTTTTTACAATAAGCAGGAATGCCAAAAACCCTAGACATCCAAAGACCCAACCCTAGGAGATGAAGTGCCAAAATTCATGTGGGCCCCGTTTGGGTAAGTTAGTACATCAACTTCCTAGGGTCGTAACTTTTGCATACGATCTTCGTTTTAGGCATATGATGGCCCATTGTAAAGGTATCGTCGAGGAGATTCAGTTTAAACACAATTTCAAAGGAACTTGTATATTGCAAACCTAATTTCCCAAAAAACATCATTTAGGGCCTCAAAATGGCCCCGGAAGTTAAAACCTGCTAAAAATAGTAAATTACCAAAATTGCCAGAAAACTGTTTTGATCCAATTGGAAAAGGTGGGTGGCCACTGAAATCCACCTAGATCAACTAGTGAGTAATTGTTACAGGGATTTCAATTGGTCAGCATTTATCAGAATCGACAGTCAGATAACATCACCTCATAAAATTCATACTTTCTCAAAAATTGAGAATGAAGGTAAATTGGGTTTCCCTATGCTCTACACCATCTTGATCAATCAACTGTATTATTATATCAGCGCTATATGTGTTTTCAAATTTCATCATTTTCACCAAGTCGGATGCATGTGCTATCCCTTCCATCTCCACTCGCTTGCCACTTGTAACCTTCCCTTCTTGATTTACCTATGTTTCTGTGGCCAGAGGCATCCATCATTACAATGTATGTTCGAAACAAAAGTCCTCATAATAATTTAAGGAACATGACTCCCGAGGATGCCTTCACTGAAGTGAAGCTCGAGGTTGGACACTTCAATATATTTGGGTGTCCAATATAAATTCATGTACCCAAGGATAAAAGGACCAAGCTAGACCCTTCAGGAAGAAAGGGTACATTTGTGGGGTACAATGAGTCTTTGAAGGCATGCCGATTCTACATCCCTGGTCAAAGACAAATTGAGGTGAGAAGAGATGTTACCTTTGAGGAGGAGGTATCCTTCAGAAGATCTAGAGGATCTCACATCGAGATTGATAGTGAGAGACATGAAGAGATGGTGCCTTCTCCCCCTCACCATCCAATAGTTCATAGGGAGATAATTGAGACTATCTGATCTGAAAATAGGGGTTTGACTTGTTTTTCTATGCAAGCACTCTCTACTCCATTAAAATAAACTTTAGGACCTTGCTCAATGTCTTAGTTGTGCAAGAGGATTTATCTGTCAAAATTAGGCTTCATTTAGGTGTTTATGTGTGAGGTTTTTAAAAGGTTAAATATGTTGTTTAAAGAATACAACAACAAACATAAATTGTAGCAAACAATAACTAGAAAACTCATAACAATAGCAACATGATAAAGGAGTTCACCCCCAACTGGGCTACATCTCCTTGAGCCTCCATCAATGGACTAGGCTCCCTGGGATTACTTTATCTAAATTTATTTTACAAGATGCTTCTCAAATCCAATGGATTTATTGACTGTACCATTAGGTTCAGAATACATAAAAAACCCAAAAATGACTATTAGATCTCTGAAAACATACCATGGCTCATCCGGGCATGACCTCTTCTACTGGTGGCCATGAGCTTCCCTGAGCTTACTTGTGGAAAAAACACCTGTAAAAGTCCTCAAATGCCTCTACAACTTGTTTCAATGATTTCATAGCATATCAATTAGTTAAGAATGACTATTCAGTCACTAAAAATGGACTTTGGCTCCCCTGGGCATGACCTCCTTCAATGGTGGCCCTAAGCTCCCTGGAGCTCTCTGAAACTTCCCTGTAGAAAATACTGCAATAGAATTCTCCAAATTCCTTTTAAAACTTTACCAATGGATTCAAAACATCCAAAAAACCCTACCTAGGCTTTTTCGGCACCTGGTTTGGCCAAAAAATGAAGAAGATAGCCCTCCTGCAATTTTCTCCTTCAAGCTTGTTATTTATGGTTCGCCAATTCGCACCTTTGTGTGTGTAACCTGGATTCCAGGTGTTTCCCATGCCTAAACCCAGCACGTGTGTGCATTCCCATTATTGGTTTTAAAGTGTCGCACCGTTAGCGGACTTAGGGCCTTAAAGGGCGGAGGTGTTGGGTGCATGGGGGGCCATATGGCCACGTCCCAACGCGATTTTAGGGCTCATTGCTAGATTGAATGAGGGTGAGACAAGTGTCGGCATGCAGAACTGACCATTTGAAAATGCACACAAATCCCCATGAGGTGGTCGCATGGGTGGTGTAACAACCGAGGGTTGGGGCTAAGCCCCAACCTGAACCCCGCACTCATTCATTGACATAACCAAATTCAAATATAATTTCAAACATAAAGCTATTAAGAAACAATGTGTGGGCTAGTGGTATCCCAGACTTTGCCAAAGCACTCTGTGTGGGAGGTCCAAGGTTTGAACCCCATGGACTCCACTATATTTTATCAAACAACAAGGTGCCATGTGGAATCCCATGCCTGGGCCACGTGGCACCACCCAATTTGTCACAAGTATGCCATGTGTCCAACTGCCATTTGCCCACATCTACCACTCGGTTGTCCAATCAGCACCTACCACGTCAACATTGCCATAGGTGGGGTGTACCCCTACCACATCAGACTATACAGACTATACAATCAATAATTTTTTTGTATGTTTGGCAAATTGAACAGAAGACGATATATCACTCATACAATGTTCGTTTGAACCCATTTGAGTTGCATTGGGTTCGTGAGGACGAGGCCTACGTACCTGTCCGTTTTTAAGTGATTCCAAACACTTTGATTTTTGGGCTAAATTTTGACCCCTGGTCAAGATTCTGATCACACCTTCCCACTGAAAGGATTTTGTTGCCAAAAACAATGATGATTATCTGCCTGAGATTCAATACTCTTCTTCTTCCAAGTTCTACCAACTGATTCTACTTGAAAATTCTTTTTGGCAATCACATGGGTACCTTGATATGCCTTGCACTGCAACTGGCTATGTCCCTCAACCACTGTTCTCTGGCTGCTGCTGACCCACTGTTCTCTTTGTGCTTGGAAAACTGTCAGCCTTCCCACTAAGAATCAACTCCCTCTTGTGAAATCTTTGGCGTCAACACCATCCGCTCTACAATGGTTGCAAAATGCTTTCCTGCGACATCTTGTCACAATCCAAGAATGCCATCAATCTTGAACACAAATTTTATACAAGAATGAAAATGATGCCAACCAACTCTTTTTCTCTTCAAGCAATAATTGTCGCATCTTGTACTTCATCAAAGTACATGGCGTTTTCCTGCATCTTGGTGTACTAAAAATCGACTTACAAGCTGCCATCACCATCGACTAAACATAAGTCAAACAACATGATCGACACAACATAGTCATCAAGACAACATCGGCACAAGCCAAGACTCATTTGAAACATATCAACATTCCAAAAGTCGACATTCATGATACACAACCATGTTACATTCATGAGTCACTCATAATGAAACTATCACAAAGTTCATTGTCTACACATACCAAATCACATGCATGTGCATAGCTCTTCAACTCTCCTTCAAGTACAAACATAAGTACATAAACCCAAAAACATGTGGGTACATAAGAGCTGAAATGAAAAGGATATATGGCTGCAATAAGTGAGTATCATACCCATCTTTTACACCCTCCTGGTGAAGTTGTGCAACAACAAAAATGCCTTCAATACAATCGCATTCACATGCAATGTTGCACCATACAAGTTGTGATACGCTGCTACAACTTGTCATACTTTCAACAGAAATGAATACATAAGGCTAAAATGTGCATCTACAAACAGATAAATGCAAGCCTTACTTGTTCAAGAAATCTAACCATTTCTTACCAAGCCAATTCAATTGTGACTTTTCCTGCTGAAAATCCTCTTCTTGTGAATCATCTTGACTCACATCAATGATGGAATCTCCTCTTCCATTCTTTCCAGTCTCTTTATCCATTTGCTTCTTGTGCTGTGAATGAGTGGTTGGATGCAATGTACAGCATTGGTCAATGAGATGACCCCTCTTCTGGCAGTGGGTGCAAATCTTTTGCATCTTCTTTTCAAGTTGCCTTTGCTTGGCAAGTTTCCTAAATGTGGTCAATCTTTTCCAACATATTGAAACATGATGGTTATCTAAACCACAATATGTACATGGAATTTTTCTTCCATTTTTACATGCAAATTTACCATGTTTAACATAATCAAAAGCAACTGAATTAAAAGTAGAAATATACCTTGAACATTCACCTGTATCACCTTCTTGAGGAGGTGAAATTGAAGAGTTACTAGGTCTCTTTTGAAGACCAACAAAAATGTTCTTGTCATCATGGATGTCAAAACTCTCTTGTTTCATACATTTTCATTCATCTTGAACACACACTTTTCATGCTTGAGGGATTGAACTTGCAACAAAAGTTCTTGAACATTCACCTTTATCGCCTTCTTGAGAAGGTGAATTTGAAGAGTTACTAGCTCTCTTTTGAAGACCACCAACATTGTTCTTGTCCTCATGGCTGTCACAACTCTCTTGTTTCAAACATTTTCATTCATCTTGAACACACAATTTCCATGCTTGAGGGATTGAACTTGCAACAAAAGTCCTTGAACATTCACCTTTATCGCCTTCTTGAGGAGGTGAATTTGAAGAGTTACTAGGTCTCTTTTGAAGACCAACAAAAATTTTCTTATCCTCATGGTCGTCACAATCTCTTGTTTCATACATTTTCATTCATCTTGAACACACACTTTGCATGCTTGAGGGATTGAAATTGAAACAAAAGTTGTTCTTGGAACTGTTTCCCTTGTCTCCTCAACTTTGGAATATGCTCCATCTTTCTATTCATATCCAAGACCCCTATACTTGGGCCTCTCCTCAACAACAATAAGCTCAACAATTCCTTGAGCATGCTTTCCTAACCCTCTACCTTCATAGCCCATTTTTAACAATAACTTGGACCCTATTCCTCTTGTATGATTTTCAAAAACACCAAAGCATTCATCTTGAGAGGAATTTGAAGAAAAACTAGCATTACATACCTCACGTTCATGCATGTACTTGGTAAGGGTTTCCTTTGCCTCATGGAGTTGAGTCTCCATCTCATGCAACTTTTCAAGAAGCTGATGCTTCTCCTCCTTCATGGCCATCAATTTCTCTTGAAGGACAATGCTCTCCTTCCTATCTTCCCACATCTCTTGCACCATATCTCTCATGGTTACAAACGCCTTCAACATCTCTTTGTCAAAGAACTTGGCTAATGAATATGTATGAGAACTCTTATTGTTTGAAGCTTCCTCCATCCTTGCAAGATATCAAACTTCAACACAAAACTTGCACAATAATACCAATAGAAAATATCTAGCTATCAATGGAAATCACATGAGAAAAAATATGCTCTGATACCACCTGATCTGAAAATAGGGGGTTGACTTGTTTTTCTAGGCAAGCACCCTCTACTCCATTAAAATAAACTACAGGACCTTGCTCAATGTATTAGTTGTGAAAGAGCATTTATGTGTCAAAATTAGCTTATTTTAGGTGTTTATGTGTGAGGTTTTTAAAAGGTTAAATATGGTGTTTAAAGAATACAACAGCAAACATAAATTGCAGCAACCAATAACCAAAAAACTCATAACAATAAAAAAATGATAAAGGAGTTCACCCCCAATTGGGCTACATCTCCTTGAGCCTCCATCAATGGACTAGGCTCCCTGGGATTAGTTTATCTAAATTTATTTTACAATATGCTTCTCAACTCCAATGGATTTATTTACTATGCCATTGGGTTCAGAATACATAAAAACCCCAAAAATGACTATTAGATCTTTGAAAACAGACCATGGATCATTCGAGCATGACCTCTTCTACTGGTGGCCTTGAGCTTCCCTGAGCTTCCCTATGGAAAAAATACCTATAAAATTCCTCAAATGCCTCTAAAACCTATTCCAATGAGTTTAGAGCATATCAAATAGTCAAGAATGACTATTCAGTCACTGAAAATGGACTGTGGCTCCCCTGGGCATGACCTCCTTCAATGGTGGCCCTAACCTCCCTAGAGCTCTCTGAAACTTACCTGTAGAAAATCCTGTAATAAAAGTCTCCAAATTTCTTTGAAAACTGTACCAATGGATTCAGAACATCCAAAAACCCCTATCTGGGCTTTTTTGGCACCTAGTTTGGCCAAAAAATGAAGAAGATAGCCCTCCTGCAATTTTCTCCTTCAAGCTTGTTATCTCTTGTTCGCCAATTCGCACCTCTGTGTGTAACCTGGCTTCTAGGCGTTTCCTGTGCCTAAACCCAGCATGTGCGTGCATTCTCGTGATTGGTTCTAAAGTGTCGCACTGTTAGCTGACTTGGGGCCTTGAAGGGCAAAGGTGTTGAGCGCATGGGAGGGCATATGGCCATGTCCCAACGCAATTTTAGGGCCTGTTGCTAGATTGAATGCAAGCACGCCAAGTTTCGACATGCAGAATTGACTGTTTTCAAAAGCGCGCAAATCCCTGTGAGGTGGTCGCATGGGTGGTGTAACAACCAGGGGTTGGGGCTAAGCCCCAGCCCAGACCCCGCTCTCATTCATTGACATAACAAAATTCAAATATAATTTCAAACATATAGCTATTAAGAAACAACGTGTGGGATAGTGGTAGCCCAGACTTTTCCAAAGTGCTCTGTGTGGGAGGTCCAGGGTTCGAACCCCGCGGACTCCACTATATTTTATCAAACAACAAGGTGCCATGTGGAAGCACCCAATTCGTCACAAGTATGCCACATGTCCAACTACCATTTTCCCACATCTACCACTCGGTTGTCCAATTAGCACCTGGAACATCAGTGTTTCCACGTGTGGGGTCACACCCCTGCCACGTCATCCTATACCGACTGTACAGTCAACAAATTTTTGCATGTTTGGCAAATCAAACAGAACGTGATATCTCACTCATATAGTGTCTGTTTGAACTCGTTCAAGTTGTGTTGGGTTCGTGAGGACGAGGCCTACGCACTTGTCCGTTTTGAATCAATTCGAAACACTTTTATTTTTGGGCTAAATTTTGACCCCTAGTCCAAATTCTGATCACTATTGATCCAATTGATCATGTTGATCTTGTAGCTCCATTTTATGTTCCCAAAGATATTGCAATAGGTTGGAAGAGACCTACATGGGCTCATCAGACTCTAGAGGAGGCAGATGGATATGCAATTCCTCGTGGTACCTTCCGAGAGAGAAAGAGACATCAGAGATATTTGTGCTATGCCACATGTATGAGCCACATCATTGATTCTAATATTTATTGTTATAAGGAGGCATCTAGTCAACCAATATGGAGATATGCCATGATGGAGGAGTATCAGTCCATAATGAATAATGATGTGTGGGATATTGTTTCGAGAACTAAGGGGAAGTCTGTAATGACTTCCAATTGGATCTATAAGATCAAACATATAGCTTACAGGAGCATCGAGAAGCACAAAGCGAGATTTGTTGCTAGAGGATTCTCTCAGGTGGAAAGAATAGATTATGAGGATACATTTTCTCTTGTTTCTCAATACACTTCTATCCAGACGATTATTTCCATTGCAGCATCCATGGGTTGGAGACTACATCAGATGGATGTGAAGACAACCTTTCTCAATGGAGAGATTGAGGAATAAGTATACATCGAGCATCCATATGGTTTCGTGATACATGAGAAAGAGTCTCATGTGTGCAGGTTGAAGAAGGCCATGTATAGACTCAAGTAGGAACCTCGAGCTTGGTATGCGAGGATTGATGGACACTTGATGAGTTTGGCCTTCAGAAAAAGTGTTGTTGATCCCCACCTGTACTACAAGATTGTTAATGGTGAGTCCTTGATTTTGGTCCTCTACATTGATGATTTATTCATCACCGATACAAAGAGCCTTATTTTCGAATGCAAGTATGCATTGGCCTCTAAGTTTGAGATGGAGGACCTTAGCATGATCCACTACTTCTTGGGACTAGAGGTGTGGCAGAGAATTGATGAGATCTTCCTGAGTTAGAAGTACACATTTGAGATATTGAAGAAGTTTGGGATGTTGAATTGTGAAACCCATGGCTACACCAATGGTGATGAATATAAAGAAACTAAGTGTGTCTTCTTCCCATTCCGACGAAATTGATTTGACCCTGTACAGACAACTGATTAGATCATTGATGTGTCTGGTTAACACCAGACCATATATTTTCTATGTAGTGAGTGCACTTAGCTAGTTTATGAGTCAACCGAGACAAACACACTGGATTGTTGTGAAGCATGTGTTGAGATGACTACGAGGCACAGTTGGACATGGTATAATCTATACTTCAAGTATTGACATGAGATTGTAGGGATATATTGACTCTGATTGGGAAGGGAGCGCAATGCACAGGAAGAGCACCTTCGAGTGTTGCTTCACTTTAGCATCTTCCATGGTTTCTTGGTGTAGGAGGAAACAAACTTATGTGGCTTTGAGCATTGTAGAAGCAAAGTACTTTGCATTGAGTGTGGTAGTTTGTGAAGTACTGTGGCTTCACAATCTCTTTGCATATTTATTTGGACATGTGTTGGATTCCACCATTATTCATTGTGATAACGAAAGTTGTGTGAAGATCTCATAGAATCAAATGTTTCATGACAAATCGAAACGCATTGAGATCAAGTACCATTACATACAAGACATGGTACAGAGGAAGGTTGTATTGGTGCAGTACCTTCCTACAAATGAGCAGGTTGCTATGTTTCTTACCAAACCCCTTACTAGGACAAAGTTCGAGTACTTTCGTGACAAACTTGGCTTGGCAGAGAATGCCTCCATCGCTAAGAGGGAGTGTTGATATTTGTATATTCCTGAGACATTCTCCAGGTCGTACTCCTCTGTGACTGAGTTGTGTTGATCTGTGAGGACACTTATCCGAGAAGGATAAATGGGTTTGGGCTTATATCCCAACATCCCCTGTGGAGAGCACATGAGGACACATACCTTGTGGAGATCACATGAGGACACATCAAGGGAGTTGACCTTGACATCACACACTATGGGAAGTTGAAACTAGTGTTTCTAGAGGGAGCAGCCTCTAGAATTCCACATGGGAGTGTCATGTGTGACAAACCTTTTGCTACAATGTCATGAGTAAGCATCGGGTGAACCTTCTCCTAGATTGGTTTGTAGACCAAGGGATATAGGATGTATTTATCACAAAGGTGTACTTGTGGTAAATGGGCCCAAGTGTAGTCCTTCCTTGATCATGACAAAGAATAATATGGAATCGAGGTGCTTAAGGTGCTTTCCACAAGTCAATTAGCATCAGGATGACATTCACTCACAGGTATGTACCTTGGTGAACGACCCTGGTGTGGTATTTGTCCTAGTCATGGTGATTTGACAAGGAATGATAAAGACTCAATATGATATATGATATCACATGTAAACCCAGAGCATGGATGATTTTAGGGACTAAATTTATCTCATGGGCTAATTTTCCATGGTTTTTCCAAAAACAAGATTCGTTATTTTAAAAATGATTCGCCCAAATTCTATAGGATAAAATTATTTTACCTTAAAATCGCCAAAACTGTATAAAAACTATATAAAATCCTTAGAAATTTGAATATTTTTACAAAAATATCACCAATGATTTATAGTTGGCATATGAAGGATTAGTAAGATTCACCAAGGTTTCTAAATTTTAAAATAAATTTCCATCCTTAAAATCATCCCTGACCCATAGTGAGCCCGATCTCAGAGAGAGTCAATTGGCTCAAAGGGAGAGTTGCAGAAGGATTTTCCCCTCGGTTCAGGTGGGAGAGAGACATCCCCCAAGACTAGCAGACAAGTGTCATGATTCTAGGGTGAAGTTTGTATACTTCAGAGACAAGCTTTGGCATGATGAAGAATGTCTCCCTCGTTGAGAGGGAGTGTTGATGTTTGGACAACATCGGGAAGACATTCTTCCATATTTGTGTGTGTGTGCGTGTGTGACATGCTATTTATAATACAAGGTATAAATATATATAATAAATAAGTAGTTATTTATTATCCAAGGGATGCATCATTTCATGGATGGTCACCATATGTTCTCTATATATGGAACTCTCATCATTGTAATAATATATGAATCTATCATAATCATTTTGTCTTAGCATTTTCTACTGTACTTGTGTCTCTGTGCATGGTTATTATTCTTGTGATCTTGGTTATTATTGTTGCTATCGTTCATGGTTTATGCTTCAGTTCATGTAAATTTGTAAAGAAACTGAATATAATTGAACAACATTAAACTCCAACAATATCATTATTAAATTCATGACACATTTGTTAAAGATTGCAATAAATCCAAATCTCATGTAAGTTGGTGATATTAAAAAGATGATTTATGATTGAATGATTTATCGAGGAAATACGTGGCAAAATTAAATAAAATCAAATATCCCAAGCTATAAGTATCGACAATAGCACCACCTTTGTCAAAAGCATAAAAAAATGTCAAGTAAGAAAAATGAATTGTATTGTGGAGATACACTAAACACACTTGGCTGAGAGGATCAAGAGTTCCAGTGGTCCAAAGCATACAATTACTACAAGACTCTTTCTCCAACTAAAAATAAAAAGAACTTAATTTCGACCTCAGGAATAACATTAGCATGTTGTGTTCCGGAAGTGACAGACTTCAAGCAGATTGTTCAATGGTGCACAGACAATTTCATCTCTGAAAGGAGAATATTCAATTGCAAGGAGATCAACCTATCTCTATAGCTCATGCAACATTCTCCAAAATGCTACGACTCCCTGCACCTACCATGCAATTCAAAACCGAAGAGGTCGATGAATTTCTAAGGAAACATAAAGTAGGAAATAGGTTTCTAAATAATTATTTGGAGGACCCAACCAATAACCATGGTGCTTCCATGATTGAGGTAACTTCATTAAAATACCCATACAAAGAATTTGCATGGTTATTCACCTGCATTATTGGTATGGAATCTATTGTGTTTATATCAAGAAATTTTGTATATGCTATGCACTATGCCTTGCTTGAAAAAGACATTATTGATTGGGGTTATCTAATTTCAAATGAAATTTATTTTGAATTGAATAACCTAAAAATGACTGGGAAGTTTTATATGACTTCTTACCTCATTTTTCCCATCGCTTTTGTGGCTTCTTTTATTTTTTTATTGTAATATTATTTTTTCTAATATAGAGAATAAACTGCTATCATTTTAACATTTATTCCTACATCTGTTAAAGATAAAAGAACATGGTTTTCTATTCTAGTAGGTATAAATAAACATTGTAGTTTCTCAAACAATCTCTACTGCAATAAACAATATAAATTTTGAAATTGTTCTCTACAGTAAAAATGAATAAAATTTGAATAACATATATGAGCCTGCTTCAAAATATGGAAACAAACTAAGTAGAGAATCAATTCCTCCCAACCATAGACACGAACAACCACTTTTACTTGTTTTTGTAATCCAAAAGCCTAAATCATTATTCCATAGGGATTGAAAACTATATAACCTTCTCCAGAAAATCTCAGAGTTTGATTCTTTCTCCGAACCATCAAACTCAATTTCTCACAAGTACTTAGCAATGTCCTGCCTCATAACATACTTGTCTATATTAGCTTGCCTAGGTCTTTTTCAAGTTAGCCTCATCCCTAACCCTAAGGCATCTTCTTGGCCTAACCTTGTGGTAGCTTGTTCCCTCACATCCCACACCTTTGGGAGTAGGGTTCCACTTGTCCCATGGAAAATGATTACTCTGATGGGTTTTATCATTTTCGCTCACCCATAGAATAATGGTTTACTATTTATAAATGGATTTTCTAATCAATTTGTTTCATTTTAATAAAATAAATTAAAAATAATATTTACAAAAATATTCATAGTCATCAATGTTTAATAAGATATCACATAAGCCTTTTCAATACTTTCACAACATAAACTATCCAAAAATAAATTGTTTTAATGTTTATAAAGTGAAGGACATTACAATGGGCCATTTCTTCTTTCCTCATGCTACACCATCTCAACTTATAAATATTTCTTGTCCATTCAAAATTTGGAATCTAGAACTTTCATATTTAAAATTTACTCCAATTTCCAAATTCCAAATAATTCATGGTATTAGGAAACCATGAAACCCAATGCCCACCTTTTGATTTTAAATGCAAATTTAATTTTTTTTATTTTACAAATTCAATGAGATGAAAAAAAAAAAAAAAAATTGAAACATTTCAATCAATCTAGACTACAATGATCAATGATTTTGATGAGTTATCTAAATGTATAAAATTCAAACTAACAATTTAATTATTTTCATTCTCATAACTTTCGACACATAATGTCAAATTCCAACAATAATTTCATCATTGTCAAATACGTTTCAAAATGAGAAAAACATTTCACATAATGTGAAATTCCAACAATGATTTCATCCATTGTCATTGTTATGTGGGGTTGCTTTTAATTGATTCCAACGCATTATTATACCAACAACTTTAATTCATTACTCTACCACCACATAAGTTCGTATCCATTGTATTTTTTCTATCTAGTTTAACTTTAATGGATTCCTGTACCACACCACAAATTCTCAATACCCATCAATTGTCATCGTTGTATGGAGTTGCTTTTAGTTGACTCCTTTGTTGTAATCGTTGTATGGAGTTGCTTTTAGTTGACTCCTTTGCAGCGGTAGTGTGTAATTCCGTCAATTTGGGTAGGAAGTATTTTATCATTTCTGGGTAATTACGTCAAAAGGCGTACACCTATTGATAATGGGCAGATTTAATATGGGTTTAGTGCTTAATAAGTTTTCTATGGATGGGGTTAAATATGGCTGGAATATTCTTAGTAGTCACACAAAATAAATCGTTGTGATTTCAATCATTAACTTCCTAGCTATTATAAAGACATCCATTTATGTGTTTACTTTTTTACATTTACCTAATCATATTTAAAAATTACTTTGATAGCTAAATGATTGCCACAGAAATTAAAATATTAACACCAGATAAATGAAGTACAACCGTTTATTTGTTAATCAATAATAAAATTTAATAAATTCTTTACCAATCAATACCTTTCGGCGTTCTCCAACTGCTGTATTAACTGCTGTGCTAGTATAACTACTTTGCCACCACTTATTAACATTACCAAAATTGAAAGCATGCTACTACTAAAATTATAAACTCTACCAATTTTATGTTATACGCATTATAGATAAACACCGGTATTACTTTAAGAAGTATATTTTAGCCATGCTTATATGAAAAATTACACGAAATATATTGTAGCCATGCTTATATGAAAAATTACAGGGAGGTAACTTTAATTTTTTTTTACGTACATAAGAAATAAATTATTATTTATGGCCAAAATACATTATTAAAAAATAATTTGTTTTTAATAAAATGTTTTTTTACAAAATACATTATTACAAAAAAAATTATTGGTTTTTTAATAAAATGTTTTTTATAATTATTAATATAGTCAAAGCATGTGCATGATATTCAAAATAAAAAAGATGAATGTGTAAAGTAATTATCCGAAATATAAAGTCCAAAACCTAGCAACTTAGTGTTTTATCAAATTAAGTATAAATTTTCCATTGAGACTATAATGAAAGTTGGTATAGAGTATGCAAAGTACAAAATAAACAAAATGAACGCTGGTGCACTTGTATCGATGACTATGGAGATTATGCAACAACAATGATCAAGCTCTTGAAAGGCAAAGGGTTTCCATTGTCTTGTCGTGAAACAACAATGATCAAGCTCGTGAAAGGCAAAGGGTTTCCATTGTCTTGTCGTGAAAGACAAAGGCAAAGGCTAGTGCATTTTCACCTTCATGTACCAAGTAGTTATAACTCCATAATGCATTTACGCATGGTATATTTTGGATAATTGAACTGGAATTTTGTAATTTACATTGGAAAAATGTTGCATCTAATGGCTCCTAGAGAATAAGGCTCTTAATTCCTTGAACACAAATCCACTAGTAAACCTCCCATGACTTGAGAGTTTGTCAAAACATTAAGAATAATTTCATTAAGGGGGTCGAGTGCTTCAATTTACTCAACTTTTGTGCTATGATTTTCATAATCCATGTACATATTCTTGTAGTTCAGTAGCTTAAGATGAACTTACTACATGAATATGAGTTAGGATTAAAACATATTAATCTTGGCATTGAATACATTGTACTAATCAATATTGCCATTGTTGGATTTCAACTAGATTCTCACTAACCTGATGGCTAAATTGCATCACTAAATCCCAAAATGACTCAGGAGTGTATGCCAATGAGCTTGGTGAAAAACTGACTCACCGATGAGATAATACTATTTTGCAACCTCATGGCCTTCCTTATAAGTGTCTCTTTACCCTCCATATAAGCTTTATGGTTCTTGAGTTATTCTTTTAACTTGATGTTTCCTAGCTCATGGCTAAGAGGGTGAAGTGCATTTTCTTTAATTTCACCTCGAACAATTATGCAAAGGTGACACTCGATTCCCCTGTGGCTAGAGGATGTGCATTCTCCACGTTCAAGATATATTCTTCAATTACTTGGACCTCCTTTTTTTGTTTTTCATTCTGCTTCCTCTTAATTGACATCCTTATGAAATCTTTGTGCATGAAGTTGAAATCAAAGGTGTCAACTTGACATTCAACTTCTTTATCCAGATCAAGATTCATTAAGTACTCTATGAACCACTATGCCAACCCCATTGTGTTTCTTGTTGCTTCTATTATGGTGCCCTCATCACATTTCTTATCGATGCTTCCCTTAGTTGTGCTTTTCCCGTCACATAGTTGAAGACAATCACCGTGGCTCATGACTAAATTCTTCTCCCTTGAACACTCATTGGGGATTAAGCATTTAGATTCTTCGAGAATATGAATGTTAGCTGGCTCAATTTCCCTCACGCTACCAGCTCCCGACACATTTGTTGGTATATTGATTGCAAAGACTTCCTTTCCAATTTTGTATTTTTTCTCTAATTGCTTAGAAGTCATAATGAATATGATGCCAAGTGTTTTTGGGGGCGCGGTTGATGATCCTATATCTACCAGAGGTGGAGATGTGAGAACTTCTATGTTCTTTCTCCTTCTTGATTTCACCTCTACATAATATGTAGCTCTTCTATACAATTCTTCGTGCTCATTCTTATGATGACATAGCCTACATACCAAGGCTTGAGATATGAAAAACTTTTCAACTACTTGATGAAGGTCATAGACCTAATTGATTGGCTTTGTGTGGAAATTGTAAGTCTCAAACTCTAGAGATAACTCCTCCATATGGTCTAAGTCAAAGGTTTGATAGCCTTCAATTTTTATAGGAAACTTAGGCCACAATTCTTTCTTGCTCATTTTTAATGTCATTGTCGCCCCATGTATTATGGTCTAAAATACTATCTCTCAAAATAGTAGTCGAACTCACACATTCTTAGGAAAAGTGTAAGGAGTAGTCAACACCTCGTACTATACCCTTATGTCACAACTTCGTTCCAATAAATACCACTTGCCAATTTGATTTAAAACCTCAATGGCCTCCAATGAGAAATGTGGTCAAGCACTTCTTACCATGGATACTCTCATACAAAGGGGCCAGGACAAAATCACATATTTTTAAATTTTAAATTAAAATAAAGTACCAAGGCAAGTGTTTCTCTTCCCTAGGCGCCTAAGGGGGAGAAATTGACGAATATGGGTCTTAGTCAAATTAATTTGTGAGATGCAAATTAAAAGATAACTTTATGATTAAAGTGAGG
>SNQJ01S0032776.1:30556-44166 GCA_010110895.2 Picea sitchensis
GATATGAAGAACTTTTCAACTACTTGATGAAGGTCGTAGACCTAATTGATTGACTTTGTGTGGAAATTGTAAGTCTCATAATCTAGAGCTAACTTCTCCTTGTGGTCTAAGTCAAAGATTTGATAGCCTTCAATTTTTATAGGAAACACAGGCTACAATTCTTTCTTTCTCTTTTTTAATGTCGTTATCGCCCCATGTATTATTGATCCGGGTTTTAGGAGTGGAACGAATTGATTATTAGACTAAATACAATAAACAAAGAGATATGAAGAATAACACAAATATCCAGTGAACAATATCTTCTATTAAATAATGAAATAGGTTGAAACTGTAAAACTGCAGAACTGAAACACTTGCTCGAATGGTGGTAGTTATCTCTGAGAAGAGATGTGGCTGCTACACGCATCCGTCTAAGAAAAATGGATTACAATGAGGCTCCAGGGGCCTTTTTAATATTACTCATGAATGCCAAAACTCTAGACATCCAAAAACCTAACCCTAGAAGGTGAAACGCCAAAAGTCATGTGGGCCCTATGGGTAAGTTGGTGTAATTTGGTACCTCAACTTCCAAGGGTCGTAAATTTTGCATACGACCTTTGTTTTAGGCGCGTGATAGCCCATTGGAAATTTCTTTCAGAAAACTACACATTTTGATGTCAAACTATGACTTTGTCTATAGTTTGATTGTGGCAATTTAAAAAAACAACGTTTAGGGCCCAAAACAGACCTGGAAGTACAACAAGATGTGTTGACATGAAAACATACAAAATAATCCAGTTGAATTAGGCGAGAGGCCACCCGTATCCACCTGGAGGATGTGTGGGGCTTCAGATAGCCCCAGAAGTGTAGAACTCACAATTACAAAGTAGTACAAAAGAACATGTTGAACAAAAAATGAACACAAGGAGCTAGTTGGAATAGGTGGGTGGCCACCAATATCCACCTGAATCAATTATGGTCTAAAAGACTATCTCTTAGACTAGCAGTCGAACTGACACATGCTTAGGCAAAGTGTAAGGATGTTAGGGTCCTAACCTGCACATAGGTAGAAAAATATATTCGGATATAATAAAGGTCAATATTAATAAGGCCTTTCAATAAAATAGAATAAGGCGGATGTAAGAAGACCTAATAGAAGCTTCCACTTCTATAAAGATCTTCCTCTAGATGCTTCTTTTTAGTATAAATAGGAGTCGAGGGTATGAGAACCCTATCTTGGATATTATTGTAATAGATCTCTGCTCAACTAGAGGTTGCCCCCTCGAAGAGGCCCGTGAACATTGCTTTCAGATTCAAAGTCCTATTTATGTTATTATTCTTTTATCATTTCAGTGCTATTGTGGTAAATGTTCTGGTTATATTGTTGTTATTCTGCCATTTCTAGCATTTTATTTCTGTTCTGCATACATTTCATATCTGGTATATTACAAAGGAGTAGTCGACACCCTGTACTATACCCTTATGTCACAACTTCGTTCCAATAAATACCAGTTGCCAATTTGATTTAAAACCTCAACGGCCTCCAATGAGAAATGTGGTCAAGCACTTCTTACCATGGATCCTCTCATACAAAGGGGCCAGGACAAAGTCACATATATGGCATAATCTTCTCACTCATATCTATTTTTCCACAAGCCTTGAAAGTAGGCATGCATTGGTGCAAATGTATGTTGCCAAGTGGGCCTAAAACCCAATAAATTTGCACGTGCACACACACAATCTATATGGTAGGGTGCCATATAAAATTTTGATGTGATATTGTATTAAGGCATGTTGGCTTCTTGAATGCATCGAGCAAGGTTATTGGGTATAATGTCTACCTAGTTAGACGTAGTTCCATGCTTGAGCACCTCATACATGATTGGGATTCAACTTAGCCATATATATCTGGTATCTAGTCTTCCATACAAGTGGCTCATGAGCACCACTAGGTTTCAAATTCCCCCTCGTAGATTTTTTACCAACTACACCTTGGTTGTGGTTATTTTGAAGGGTTTCTGTAGGAGCCACCGCTATTTTACAATGTTGTGGACATTGTGCACTTTCCCAAATTCTTCCAACCACATTATGCTTACAAACATTGTGGGGGGTAGGAACTTGTACTTTGTTTGATATTAGTAATGTTGAATCTCCCAATTACGTCATGACTCTATGAATATAATGTGTGGGTGGAAGCATTAGCATTCCCAATTAGACTTTGCAATGTGTCTCCACTTGGAAATGATTATTCTGTGGCTATCACCTTGTGAAGATGTGAGATATTGACACTAAAATCTTGGTGTCCTTATCCTTGGTCCTTCTATCAGTTGTCATAGATTTCTAGAGGCCCGACATCATTGTACATGTTATATAGGAAGGACTACGTGGTCTTTGAGGCAATGTTGGGAAACAATATTGTATCCGTGAACTTTCTATTTAGATCCAGTGGTGGTTCTTTCTTACATCTCCTTATAAGTCTGCAAGAACAAGGAAACATCCATGAGACAAGCTTTGCGTTAAATGCTTAATAAACATGTAAGTTCGTTATTGATACATAAGTTATGCAATTAAAACCAAGCAACTTTTATCACTTTGCATCTACTACAACATAATCTCAAATGGCTATATTAAAAGAAGAACTTAGCTTGCATCTAAGGCTTATTTCATTGACCTCTAAAGAGTCTTTAACAAATACATAGTATTTATCATATGGGCTCATATATTTGGAATATTAAATGCATGAAAGAAAATTGAGAATATAAAGATGCAGAAGAATATTATGAGCTCTAGTCAGCCAGAACAAAGGAGGCACAATGAAAGAATAACCATGGCAAGGGGAGGTCTCAGCATTTCGATCAATGCAGTTGAGCGCTCCTAATTACTCACAGGATGCTTCAATTTTTGGGATCAATTTTGAGTTTGAGGATGTTATTTGCATTAGGACATGTAAGCAGACAGGGGTGGGGAAGATGTTGGTCTCTCATTTTGCCACCTTTTTAATACCATTTTCCCCTATTATTATCCCACTATTACACCTGAACCTGGCCACATTATTAAGAATCCATGTTCCTAAGCCTAAAACCCTGCAACAAGCTTTAAAGAGGTAATAGTTTCTTATTATAATTAATTTCCTAAGTTTTTAATAGGTTTAATGAGTTTTTGGGAACTAATGTTTACCTATAAAGAATTGTAGTTCAGTTCCTGCACCTACAATGGAGTTCTTGTACCTAGGTTTGGAGGTTTTCCCACTCACGCATGCTTAGGGAGAAAAAGAGCATATGGGTTTTGTAGATCAAGTTCCTAACATGGTTAGTGTGCTTGAAATATGTAATACAAGGTCTGTCCAAAATGAATTTGACACTTAATACTGACCTAACTTTTAAGAATTTTTTCATTACAAACATCGATACATTAAAACCTTAATATCTCTTAATATCTCTAAAGAATGGAAAAAATATAAGTACAATAATGATGAAACATGCAGAATATATGAGATTTGATCATTATTCTAGAGCGAGATTCTCAATGAACACAAGGTTATTGGAATACTTTTCTACCACCGCAGAAGTTTCCCTGTATTGTCATTGTCATGTCAACTTTAGTGGACCACTACCGTAGAGCTTCCCATCAAGTCTATAAGGATCGGACCACCACACACTTTTCCGAGAAGATACCATTTTAATCGATGTACAATTATTTTTCTCATTGTAGTTAATGAGAATCAGCTTAAGTGTGTGTAATTCCACCAATTTGGGTAGGAAGTACTAAAGTTTATATAACGACCATTTTTATGTTATACACATTATCAATAAACACAAGCATTACTTTTTACAACAAAAAAATTTACTCGATTATATTAATATATAATGTGTTCTCACAACATGATTACAATCACCATAATGAATCAACTGACGTGAATATATTTTGCCTACAAGTGGTCTTCCAGCCAATTAGAATGAGAAAGAGAAGAGTTGGAAGTATAGTTGTTACAGATTACTATAAGTCAAAAAAGAAAACAAAAGTAAGAAAATACCAAGAATTTGTTGTTACATATGTTCTAGAAAACATGATAATATACTGTATCTACCGACAAAAAAAATGGGAGCATCCAGTTCTAAAATATTTTTATAGTATGTGTGGGGCCCTCATGTCCATCCATCAAGTGGTTGTATGTAATCACGCCTTCTTTTTTCTGTACTACTGCCTTTGATAGAAGGTATACTTCCTTGTTGTACTCTCGGAAGGTATGAGTGAAGTTGAGCTTCTTGAAGTGACGTTGAAGTAATCTGATTCTGTCCTTCCAGGCCAAGACTGAGATAGTTTGTAGCTTACCCTTGTGATTCAACCAATCTATGATAATTCTAGAGTCCTCGGTCAATTGTAGGTATTCAATGTTTAATTTGGAGGCCAAGTGAAGAGTAACCCTGGCACCCAATAGCTCTTCCCTTGTGTTGGTTCCCGAGCCACAACAGAAATTCCATCTGTAGATATAGTCTTTTGTAATTCTTATCAGTCCACCTGCACCACTCAATGTCCCATTGTGTTGAGTTGCTCCATCAAACCACCCTGTGGGTGTATCCTCTATGATAAGTGGACTTACTTTTATCTTTTTTACCAAATTGAATGGGTGTATTTCTTTCCAGTTTTGGTACATGCCAAGTGATTTATAAGCGACAGTGCTAACCGAGGGAGGCTTATTATCGAAAAATTTCTTATTTATAGACAGCCAGATAAACCAATTGACCAATGGAGGAAGTAATTTGTAGCTACGCTCTCTGGTTGTCCAATGATCAAAGAAGGCAGATATGTAAGTCCCATTTCAGACAATGTTTATGTGTTGGTCCAGAGAAATCATGTCCCATACAAGGTGAGTGAAGTGGCACTTGGAAAAGAGGTGTAGAATTGTTTCATCATCCCTGTAGCAAAGTTGGCAGATGTTGGGGCCAGCCCATCCTTTCCTTTGGAGGTTATCCCAGGTGGGGATTTTGTTTTCAACAATTAACTAGGTGAATAGCTTTATCTTTTGCGGTATTTTCCAGTTCCAGAAGTTTTTTTGCCAACCAAAAATATTGTTTTTCCAGAGTGAGTTTGTGATGGCAGAATAGAAATTTTTGATGGAGATGTGTCCCGAAATGTCTCCTCCGGACCACGTGAATTGATCATCGACATCATGAATTTGAATGCACGCCGAGTAATATCCAAGCAGTATGTATCCCACTCCACAGCAAGTTTTGTTGGTAGTTCAAGATCAAGGCCATATTTCCAGCCTTCAATCGGGGTCCCGATTTCATTATAAATCCTGGCTTGGAAGAGATATCTGGTATTTTTTGACTTTAGTAGTGTAATAAATTGTGGAGACATGTAAGAGTCTTGGCCAAGTCCTAATATGTAGTCCCTGCCAAGTATGATAGTATGGCCAGAACCCGGCTTCCAGCAAAGCCAATGTGTGATCCAGATTGTCGATTTCACTGAATTCCTCCAAATATTAGACACAACCCTTGTGGGAGGGGTTGCATTTCTTAGCCAAGTTTTGATGAAGATGTATGGCAGATATTTGTCCTTTATGAAAGAGCTCCATATGCCTTTTGTTGTCAATACACGCCAGAGGGAGTTAGCGACCAGTGCTTTGTTGAACTGGAATATATTTCTAATCCCCCATCTGCCCTTGATTTTCGGTTTGGCCAGTGTTTCCCAGTTGTAGAGGTGCATCTTATGATGGTGCTTGTTGCCTAACCAGAGGAATTTGTATGTAAGTTTCCTTATTTTATCCAAGACCGGAATAGGTATAGTTGCAAGAGTCATCCAGTATATCAGTTGTCCTTCTAGGGCAGCTTTGATAAGAGTGTAGTGGCCTCCTATGGAGATTCATTTGTTGCACCGATGTCCAATTTTTTTTTCCACCTTCGCTACAAGCCAAACCCAATCTATAGCCTTATAATGTTCTGATTTAATGTAATAAACAAGGTATTTGAATCCTTGTGATAGATGGATGAAATTATAAGGAAAGATGTCCTCCAATTGTTCCAAAATTTGATCTTGTATGTTTGCATAATGGAATGTCGATTTGGACCAGTTGATTTGTAAGACCATGGCGCAGCAGAATATCTTCAAGATTTCATTGATTTCCCATCCATTCATGTTGAATTTCATTGTTCATTATGAGTATGTCATCGACAAAGAGGAGGTGCATGATTTTTACTAACCTTGAGACCTTGATCCCTGAAATCCTACCTTCTACGTGGATGTTTTTAAGGAGAAGGCTTAAACCTTCCATGACCATGATGAACAAGAGCGGTGAAAGAGATTAACCCTGTCGTAGTCCTCTCCCACTGTGGAAGGAGGATGATTCATCGTTTACCAGCACAGTAAAATTTGCACTTGTAACGTGGCTCATAATCCAATTTAATGTGGTTTGGTTGTAACCTATTTGAATCAAAATTAGTCTGAGAAAGTCCCAGTCTATGCAGTCGAAATGTTTTTTTAGATCTAGCTTGAGAATGAGTGCACGAGAGTTTTTATGGTTAATGTTGTGCAAGCATTCTTGTACAGTGCCAATAACATCAAGGATTTGAACACAAGCATTACTTAAAGTATACTTTCGATATCTTATTATATTAAAAATTACACATTTAGAAGGAAATAATAACATTACAGGAACATAATTAATGTAATGATAATTATTTTGGGGTAGGACTTGGAATCTTAACAAAGTATCTTTTGGACCATCCTTTGGTCCATGATGAAAACTAAATTCACCAAATTTGTTTCCTTTCATCCCCAACCAATGGGAAAATATATATAGTCATCAAGATTATTATACATATATTCATATTAAACAACTCCAAGCATCTGTGTTCATGGGATGGAATCTTTCCTTATGTTGAACATAGCTAAAACATAACTCTTCACAATTGTATTTCTCGTGATGCATTTCAAATATTAGTTATTTTGATCCATCGATCACAATTGATGTAGCTATACCCATTACATCATCACAAGAAGAGTCCCGCCAAGCTCAAAACAAGGTAGATAAAGAAATAAATTTTATTTAATGAATGCATCACATTTAATAGAAAAGTTCATGATATTGTGCAAAAAAACAAATGCCAAGTACAAATAAGTGACATGATCATCATCAAGTGCCACACAACTTTCAAGTTGATTTGATAATGTATGGTTTCATTTACACAAAGAGAAACGTATGAGCCATAAGAGGAAGATCTAACCACTCTAGTATGATCCCCATGCCATCACCAAGGTTGTGTGTGAGAATTATTTTGAATTGAATCTTCCATTCATTTTTGTCTTACAGTTTATCTTTAATGTGGAGGTGGTTCGACCATACTTTCGTGTTATGTTGGACACCTCAAAGGTGGCAGAGAAATTTAATGCGAGTTATGCAATGCAATTTTTTTATGAATATATAATATAGTCTAATATGATGTTTGTCTTATACACGTAGTATTTTAGTATTTAAATAATTAAGTTGAGTTAAAATCCCTTAAACTTAATAAATCATTTAATAATCATTTTATTGAAGGACATTGAATCTACAAATAGGGATATATACTTTATTACACATGTTATATGTCATGTGTCATATATCACACTTTGTTATATGTAATATATATTAACATCATAATAAAAATAATTGAAAGTTAATGATTCTCATTATTATCTATGACCTTAGTAAGTAGTTTAGAATCCTGAAGTACTTATGCTCTAGTATAGGTATGACTGTGAATACTAACAAAATAAAGGTTATGATCATTAAATCCAACAAGATAACCTATGATACTTTTGTATATGACAACAATATCTTGGAGGAAGTGCCTTCGTACAAGTATCTTGGAATTGATATTCATCACAAGCTCAATTAGAACTATAGCATTGAGAAAAGGATAACTGGAAGCGAGAAAGCTTATTATGGGCTTGAAAATAATTATAAATTAGCATAGTTTTGGCTATGGGATAAGAAAAATATCCTCTTTGAGACTCTTTTCGCTCTTGTTATCTTATATGGATGTGAATTTTTGGGATGCAGTATCTCTCAAGAATCCTGGAGAAAGATAGAGCAGACCCAAAATAATTTTATAACTTATAATCTCAAAATTAAAGGTAATACACCCTATCATATCCTCCTCATAGAAGCGAGTATTTCCCCCTTTGAGAGCACAACTATGATTAAGTACTTAATGTACAAGAACAAGATAAGAAACATAGATGACAAGAGACTCCCCAAAATTGCTTCAGAACCTAGCCAAAATCACTGATGACTCAAGCGAGGATGGAATAATGATGCCAAGTCTTGTCTAAATCATTGGGGAATAAATAAAGAATTTATTCTATAGAACACTGATGATATTAAAAATATTGTACAAGATAAATTGAAGGAGAATATATGGTGTGATAAAAAAAAATAGAGGATAAAAGAAAATTAAGATATTATGAGGTGGTTAACCCTAATCTTGAAGACAAAAAAATATCTATTTGTTTTGACTAGAGTAAAGAAGAGAATCAATATTGCTAAAATAAGAACTAACTAGATCATGAGTTTCATAATGAAACTGGGCATTAGGGAATTCCCAAAACATCATGGCAGGAAAGAATTTGTCACTTTCTTGACACCAAGAGGATTGATGATGAAAAACACTTTCTCCTTGACTTCCCTATGTATACCCAAATTACATCTCAATTTCAAAATATTTGTCACAATACCAACCTTTCTAACCTTCTAACTCATCAAAAATTTAGTGATCTTGGAACGCTTCTACTAATGCTTTTCAAGCATTGAAATAACATTTTAAAGAAATCCAAGTAATCTCTTACTTTTCTTAAGACCCGATAGACCAATTTTGATCTCAATGGACGTTCATCATCATCATCATATATATATGAAAAGTATTAATTTAAAAAAAAAATAGAAGATATATTTTAACGTTGTTTTTTTATTTCTTTTAAATTTATTGATATTTATATTGCAAAATGATTTATGTCAATATATTAATTATTGTTTTTAAATGGTATAAAAGTTCTCTTGAACAATTTTTCTTTTTGTAAGAGTGTATATTTTTATTTTTTTTATATTTTTTAATTAGTCAATTCGATGGCTATCTCTCCCACCGAGTCTTTAGAAAAAAGAAACAAACGATAAATACCTCCATGCATATTCCGACCACCACTCATCTCAAAAATTCATTGTCCTTAAAACTCTCATTTCTAGAGCTATTCAAATCTCTACCACCCGACACATAAATAAAGAATGATCCCACCTCACTAAATCTCTTCAAACTAATGGAAAAAATCATTCCCAAAATAAAAAATTATTTGTGTGCGGTCTTCCAACCTAAAATCAAGATCACTCATTCCTCTCCCCCCTACCATGGTCAAATTTCTCTCCCTTACATTCATGGTATCACCAATCGATTATCACTAGAATATCCTCCTCAGTCATGTTTTGTCTATGTCCTCGAATCGCTTCCTCAACCTCTGCCACTACCTTTTTCTCTGCCTCAGAGCATATGTATTTAAATTGGGTTCCCACCATCCAAGAAGTGTGAGCTGCTCTAGTTTTGTTCAAAGGACCATGGGAAGAAGAAGCTTATTCTCGCTCCCCCCTTTGTTGGTTTCCCTTCTCTTTCTTCACCTAGCATCGAGCCATGCAACACTCTCCTGTAAATCTATTCTTCCAAAGTGAACACCCCAAGTTGACAGAGCACCTTCCGTGACTTTTCTTACTTGCTCGTCTAACCCAAGATTCTATCTCCCTCTCCACTCATCATCCTCCCCATCCATCACTCACGCCTCTTCTTACCTTAAGCCATCCTAGCTCCTTGATCAACTCCCAGGGCTCAAAGCCTTACCAAACTCTCAACCACGACACCACTAAAACTTCTCTTACACCAGAGTTAGATTGCTTCTCACAATTCTATGGATTAGGGAGTCCTTTGAACGAAATCCTCCCTTTCAGTTGCTTAATTGCAGCATAATCCACCAGCTCGGAGCTAAGAACCTTCTCCTCACCTCTGCTTGATTTCCCAAGGTACTCACCATGTTTTCTTCTTGAACCTTCACCTTACTTGTCATTGATAGTTGTGTACTCCCACCAGTTCCCACACCTTGATTGTTAATTGTTGTCATCAATACATGTTAGAGACCTAACCCCTCACGTAGATAGAATAATATGTTTTCCATGTAATAAAGGCCAACATTAGTTAATAAAGCCTAAACATATTTTACATGTAATAAAGGTCGACATTATTTAGTAAGGCCTATTTAATAAATATGAACAAGTCAATGTAAGAATCTACCTAATAGAAGCTTTCACTTTTATAAAGATCTTCCTCTAGAATGTTCTTTAGAAAATAAAATTAGTATAAATAAGAGTAGGAGGTATGAGAAAGCTTGTCTTGAGAATTGTTGTAATAGAGATTTGTTCTGCTCGAGGTTTCTCCCTCGAAGAGGAAAGTAAACATTGGTTTCTTTTCTAGTGTTGAAAGATCTTCCTCTAGAATGTTATTTAGAAAATAGAATTAGTATAAATAAGAGTAGGAGGTATGAGAAAGCTTGTCTTGAGAATTGTTGTAATAGAGCTTTGCTCCCTAGAAGAGGAAAGTGAACATTGCTTTCTTTGAATAAAAGTATTATTTCTAGTGCTACCCTTCTCATATTTTGTTGTTCCATTGATATATGTTGAATATTCTTGTTTCTTCATATTATATTACATATGGTACCTTACAATACCTCATCTAGGACCAACCTATATGAGCCCCATGAGCCCCATGAAACATGTCATCGTTGTATCATCATTACACCCACCCAAGGTACCATGTGCCCTTGATGTCTAGTCAATCATCTATAATGTTACCTGAACTTGCCTAACCTCAACCCCTATCATCCCATTCTCTAGATTTATAATTAATAATTTATTTTATTAAAAAATTATAAATTAATAATTTACTATTCTATAAATCATCTTGATATAAATGGTAAGCATGTAGTCGTGTTAACCACAATATTACTTCGGTTGCACTATAAGAATCGATGAGAATTGCTTTTGAAATTATTTTTTAAATGAACGAGTCATTATGCACTGCTTTTGCTTATAAAGTAAAGGAATTAATTAAAATGATTTTAAATTATTATTAAAACAATTTAATTAAAAAACTATAATACTTTAACTTTAACTTTATTCTTATTCCTTTTCAAAAAATTATTGACGATGTGTGAACGAGGAGTGGTATGTTTTTCTTCTTTATGGAATAAAAGAAAAAGAATCGATTCTTATTCTTTCTCTTAACGAGGACTTCAATTCCTCTCCTTTATTTTAAAAATATATTAAACGTTGGAATGAATGATGACTTTTTCGTATGGAGTAGAGGCATCAAAATGGAAAAAAAAATGGACGAATTAACTAAAGTTGTTTCTATGGAATATATGCTTATTCCTTCCTTATGGCTCCACGCAAATCATTAGAAACATCATCATTGCCATTCCATTATAGCATTATAGTTGAATCGCTATTTCTTATAAGTAGATTCAGCTTTTCGAAAAAAATTTGAGACACTTAAATTATACAAACTTAACCACTCAAATCTACAAATTCAACCATTTCTTTCTCACCAAATTTCTAACAAACTCAAACGTAAAAATTTACCTAAAAACTTTTAGGTCAAAAGTTAGAACGTTTACATTACTGCCCCATTATATATTTGAACAACCCATCCCCCTTATTGTCAATTTATTTATCTACTGTTCTCCTGCTTGCATACATATCTTTCTCCCCGTTCTTGCCTTGCTCCCTGCTTTACACATTCACATTTCTGCTCTGTCGGCTGCCTTTTATATTCATCCTCTCTTCTATTTCGTTGCTCTTACATTCGTATTCTTCTCTACTCTGCTCCAGCCAAGCATTGGCAATGGATATTCTGACCGGAGCCGCATCCAATACCACAAATGTTATTATTGCTTCACTGATCCAACAGATTGACGATGCTATTCAGTTCGAAGATCACCGTCGGCTTCTCGAAGTTCAGTTAAATCGCATGAAGGTCCTCTTAATCGACATTACCGATCAATTCGAGTATCGGCGAAAGAATCCCCCTCAGTCGCTGAGAAACTCTTTGCAAAGGATGCAAGATGCAGTTCTAAAGGCCAAGGAGTTGATCGACCGCTCACAACGGCCGAAGAACTGTATTGAGTTCTATTTTTGCAGGCCCAAACTCTCCAGAGAAATCAGAGAGTGGAAGGAAGCTTTAAATCATCTCTTTGATGATCTTCACAAGGATTTTTCAGTGTTTTGCAGTGCTCAACAGGTTGCCTCCGCCACAACACAACAGGCAGAGATGAAGCTAAATAGCTGGGTTACGGAAGCTCCCCAGACTCGGATAATTGGAGTGTATGGCAGTGCTGGCGTGGGAAAAACGACATTGCTCAGAAAAATGTACGACGACTATAAGGTTAGTAACGTTTTTGATGATGTCCTTTGGGTTCCAGTTGATCAATTTCCAGATCTAGAGTTGCAGGGTCGTATTGCTTCTGCAGTTAATTTAGACCTCGCCAGCTGTTATAATGATATTGATATGCGGAGGATGAGGTTGGCCGCCTATCTCAAGAGGAAGAATTTTTTTCTGGTTCTAGAGAACATGTTGAGAAAACTTGATCTCAAAGAATTGGGAGTGGAATTTGGCAATGACAAAGACAGCAAACTTGTATTCTCTACAGAGAATAGAAATCTGATTGAAGAAATGAAGGCCGACGGGTGCATGAAAATACAACCCTTGTCCACGGAGGACACATGGAAGTTGTTCAGCGACGTAGCTTTCAAAGATGTGCAAGTTCCGGGGGAGATAGAGCATATTGCCAAAGAAGTCGCCCTCGAGTGTGAAGGTCTGCCCCTCGCCATAAAGTTAATAGCCTCTGCAATGATGGGCAACAGGTCTTTAAATGAGTGGCAGCTTGCTTTAAGGCAAATGCAAAGAATGGATTTAAATTTTCCAATTAGTCGTCCTCCCATGGATTCAGTTTTGTTTCAGCGATTGAGGTGGAGTTACGATAGTTTGCCTCAGGCTAATTTGAAAAACTGTTTTTTATATTGTGCCGCCTTTGCTGAAGATGAACAAATTCCGGTGAAGGCACTGGTGCATATCTGGATCGCAGAAGGTCTACTTAAGGCCAAAGATATGGACTATTTATTGAACTATGTACAGTTACTGGAAAATCGATGCTTATTTCAGGTGAAAGGGGATATAATTACAGTTCACCATGTTGTTCGTAGCATGGCGATTTGTCTCGGAGAGAATGAGGAGAATTGCGTGTTTAGGGCAAGTCAAAGGCTTCGACATTTCCCTGACATCGAGAATCAGGCTGTTTGCAAAAGACTCTCAGTTTATGACAATAATATCACGTCTTTGCCCACAAAGGAATTGAGATGCCCGAAATTGGTTTCTCTATTCCTGGGAAAAAATGAAGAATTGAAAGAAATTCCAGAAGGATTTTTTCTCAACTTCACCTCGTTGAGAGTACTGGAGCTGAGCATCCCCGTAAAATCATTGCCAACATCGTTGTGGCAATTAACACACCTTGAGTTTCTCAATTTGAGTTGGACTGAAATTGAAGATATTTCTGAAGAT
>SNQJ01S0032776.1:45274-75111 GCA_010110895.2 Picea sitchensis
TCGTGAATAATCCATGTCAAATTGGACAATCAATGTGTAGTTATTAGTTATATATAAATGAGTCTATATCTACGCATAGCCATAGCCAAAAAAAACTATCCCTCCCATCCCATAGCCATAGCCATAGCCATATAAGGTCCAGATATCAAATTTCATGACCTATTATCCTCCAATTCAAAACAAGATTTTTTGTACAAGGATCAACACATCCACCCCTAGCAATTTTTGTTGAATTATAGAGAAAAAAGACAAGTCCTTTGTCATAAACAAAAAATACAAAAGCCACTAAAACAGGACAAAATGTTCTGGAGTGACCACTTCACCATCTCTAAGCTCTTCATAATAGCAAGTGCCTAGAACACCTATGAGAGCCTTTTACGACATGAGATCACCATCAACATTTAATTCCCTGAAAATATGTAAAAACTCAATTCTATCAAAGGCAGCAACACAATCCTAGATTCTTTGGCCCCAATGATGATGGACAATGCTTTTGATTTCCTCTTTACCTGATATCCAGTTAATGACAACCTGAGAATCTTCATTTAAACCTGTAAACAATCCATTTCCAACTTTAAAGCCAAAGACAGCAATGCCCACAAACCCAACATCTCTGCTTTTGTGTCTGTGCCCACACCTCCAACCATCCTTCCCCTGAAGAAACTGGATTGATTCACATGCAAGACAAAACCGGCTCCACAAACACCCCATTGAGCAGCTCCTTGGCAAATTTCTTTCTGGGTTGCTTTTGGTGCTCTTGAAAAGAGAAAATAATTGTATTTACCAAAATATCCAAAGAATGAACTTTAGTGTTAAATAGCAAAGAGTTCCTATAACACCAAATACCCCAACAAGGAGCCTTCAAAGATTTATTTTTGTTTATCCATAATTGTAAACCGTTCTTCAAAGAATCCCATCCCCAGTCAACATCAAATTTCAAATGGAATTTCAACATATACCAAATGTTTTTTGTTAAAACAATGAACAAAAAGATGTTCAATGGTTTCTTCAGCAAATTTGCACAAACAACAAATAACAGGTCCTTGCCACCCTCTTTTCAACAATGAATCCCACGTCAATATCTTTTTATTCAAGCATAGCCACATAAAATACTTAATCTTAATAGGAAGGTTCCACATCCAAATCTTCTCCATCCACGGTGCACTGGATCGATATTCAAAGAATTTGGCCTTTAGAATTTCTCCCCAAAGTCCATTGCCACAAATGTCTTTCCATACAGTCTTCAAGATAAGATGGATGTTAAACCGCTTAAAGTGTTTAATACCCCAGTGGCCCAAAGCCTTGGGATTGGAGATCGACTCCCAAGATGTCAGGTGGATTTTTCTCTTTTGATTTACAACACCCGACCACAGGAAATTGATGATCTTACCACGGATATTCTTGATAATGGAGGAAAGAACCACTACTAGAGAGAACCCGTACACAGGGATATTGGTTTGAATAAGTTTGAGTTGAATTAAAATTGAATATATATTTCAAGTCATAGGTAATCCTTTGTATCTTTAGTTTTAGTATCTTGGACATCGAAAAATCTAAAATCTAAAATCCTTTCCCAAAACTTGGAAGTAGTAATTGATGAAAATACCATTCCTCCTCTTGTAAAACGGGTGCAACATGTAGAATTTTCTATCAACAAAGAGGCAAAAAATCTCCAATGCTACTTCAGGAGGTTCACATGATCAAATCTAGTGTTTGGTATCTCGTGAATGCATTAATACATTGTGTTCTCTATTAATCTACACAACCCCATGTGTTGCCCCCAAAACATTTTGATGTCTCTTCTTTGACAAGAGACTCAAGTTGAAATTTAAATCAACATAGCACATCTCTTAAACAAGTAGGAACATGGGAACACATTCACATTAAATAGAGATAGAGAGGAATTGATATGACTCATAAATCCCATTGGACATTTAAGTGCCATATGGATTGTAATTATTGAACATATTAAGTGTGTTTAATAAGTTTTCTAGGGTTTTCCTACTTTATTATTATTGTAACATTGAGCAAGTTGTTAAGTTGTTACCAAATACATGGTCAACTTTAACCACTCCTAATTTTGTAAACCACTATATATATCAATAGAAAATGAGTGTATAGAGATGTACATTTTTCCAAATCTCTTCTCTATGTTCTTTATTTGTACTTATTTCATCAATACAACCTCGTTTACATGTATCAAGCTAGCATGGAGAGTTGGAAATGGAGTTTGAATAAGAATAGGGGATGGCCCTTAGGTTGGATTTTTTTTGGTCATCATATATCAATAGAAAATACATGGTCAACTCGGGTTTTCCTCCTTTATTATTATTGTAACATTGAGCAAGTTGTTAAGTTGTTACCAAATACATGGTCAACTTTAACCACTCCTAATTTTGTAAACCAATATATATATATCAATAGAAAATGAGTGTATAGAGATGTACATTTTTCCAAATCTCTTCTCTATGTTCTTTATTTGTACCTATTTCATCAATACAACCTCGTTTACATGTATCAAGCTAGCATGGAGAGTTGGAAATGGAGTTTGAATAAGAATAGGGGATGGCCCTTAGGTTGGATTTTTTTGGTCATCATATACTTCTAAAAAAATTGATTAAGACTCAAAATATGCATTGTACTCACCACATAGATGATGCAAAAAAATCCATATATTTCTTTTATCTGGCATCGAGGATGGAAAAGGGATAATAACTTGGGCCTACAAGGAACAGAAGATGAAAATTGGAATCGCTATGCACAAATACTCCAACATAGTCCATAAGGTGGAGATATGAGGAACATGAGATTTTTTTTTTTTTAAACAATTATTCATGAAGGTACACTACTCATTTAGGTTTTGAGGAGGAAACTAGGGGGATTGTATGTTAGTAGAAACCTATATGGAAGTTCAAGTCTTCTTTGCAGGGTAGGTTTTTATGGTTAACACTTTTAAATAAAATTTTAACTTGGGAAGTTTTGAAAAAAAGAGCTTAGTACAGTCCAGGTAATTGTGTCTAGTGTAAAGCAGATGATGAATCCATCAACCATTTGTTGGTCAATTGTCCTTTCACAAAAGAGGTGTATCATGAATCATTATCGTCGACTAGAGGTTTAGGTTCTTGGTACTTCCAAACAATGCAAGATTCAAACTATCAACCTTAAAAAAGTGGAAACCTGGCCATCAAAACCAACAATTTAGTATTCACAACTACCTCTTGTTGCTTTAGTTCATAAATCTTTATCCGTGTGGTTTTTAATTTACCCTGGGAATGTTTATTTACCATCTCTTGGTTGTGGGTGAGTGTTTCATTGGTTTGCAAGATTCTTATATAGGTCATGAGCTTATGGATTGTGTTTCCACTTACATGTAGGGCCATTATTTCTCCCAAGCTTATACATAGCATTATTTTGGTGTCCAGATGACTCTCTTCTTGATACATTTCACCTTGATGTCATGTTGCAATGTATATTTTCTCAAGATAGCTTGGATTAAATTCCTTTCATACAGATAAATTGCACATTTTTTGGTTTTTCTTTAGGAAACCCATTGTTCATTAAAGATTACCTTGAATAGGTGGCCACGTTTACCAAGTAGTAAAGATAAGCATACAGTCTAATTCATCAAGGATAAATAGTTCTTTCATTCATGGTCAGTCCAACCACATTTCGACAAGGAGGAAAAACATTTCATGTTTTCTCATGTAGTTGCAAACATCATCTAAAGAGATCTTGGAGTGATACTAGCAACAAAGGAGAGAAATCAATCTATATACAACCTATGTAACAATACCATAGAACAATCAAATTGCTTATATACCTAAGAGAATGGCATTGAGGTTCCTCAAGTTCCATGTAACATCAACATTTAAAACACTCATAGTAGTATGGATTTTGTGAAGGACAAAGTGTGGAGAATGAATTTAGGCCATCTTTTGTTTCCCATGTATTATTTATGTAGGCCCAAAATTGATTGGTGAACCATGCGAAGAGATTATTGATAGTTAAAAAGGAAGTGTCTTGTTGATACAACTCCAAATGAGCTCTCGAGTTTCACAAAGTTTCCTTTAGCCTCCTAACTCAGTGTTTTGTCCCTCTTGGTTTCCAAGAATCCCCATCACAAGTGATCACTCTGACCTCTAAAATATTGGAATACCTGATAGAGAATCATTTTTTCCTCGTGAATGTTTTGTTGTAACTTTGAATGGTCTATTGACATTTACATATTGTTTTTTTATACATGGATGAGCTTCAGAGTGCTGTAATGTTTTCAAGAAGCCATGGCTTCTTCTATTTTGTTTGAGACTCTTTCCATGCAATGAAAAAATGTAGAATGGATTTTGTATTCTTAATATAACATTTCATATATTTACTGTTAAGAACCAAATATCAATATAGCATAGAAAAGCCTCAGAATAAGTACTCAACGCCTTGAAAAAGAGAGAAATTCAGATAATAAGCCTCTTCGAGGGGAAACCCTCCTTATGCCCACATAAATGTACAATTCCAAGATGATTCCAAATGAAAATGTCTTCTTGTTATATATAGGAGACTAGGAGGTATAATTACAACTAATGGAATAAAGCCGACATAAATAAAATAACATTACTAATGTAATATGCCCCAATTAAGGGGTAATGAGCCAATATTAGGGCTTAACATGCCCTTCCCCTTGAGACAAGTGTTGTCCACAACACTTGAGTAACTCTGGATGCTTATGTATAAAAGACTCATCTTCCCAAGTGGAATCTTCAGCCAGTAGTTTCTTCCATTTAATGAGATACTCTAAAATGGATCTATTTCTCAGCTGACAAACTCTTGTGTCAGTGATGGCTTCAGGCTCCAATATGATTTTTCCTTCCTCATCAAGTTCTGGAAATATAGTTTGAACTGGGAGGGCGATGGCTTCAGGCTCCAATATGATTTTTTCCTTCCTCATCAAGCTCGAAACATAGTTTTGAATCGATCTTGTCAGCCTATACTCTTATTTAAGCATGAAACATGAAAGTTGGGTGTACTCGTGAAGGTGCAAGTAACTCCAATTTGTATTCCATAGTGTACCAATCTTTTGCAACACCTTATAAGGGCCATAGTACTTTAAGATAATTTATTATCCTTTTGGCTTGCTTGAGGGACACATCTCGCTTTATGGTTGTAGTCTTAAAAAATTCCAATCCCCGACTTCAAAACTTATTTCACCACGATGTTGGATCCATTGTTATCATGCATTTTGTGCCATGGGTCGTTGTCCTTTAATATTTGGAGAACTTGTTGTTGATGCTCATGTGATCTTCCACCGCTTGAACCTTATATTTTTCTTTTTAGAGAAGAAGTGATGTGAAGGAGGGTGGTATCCATAGAGTGCCATGGGTGTCATTTTGCTATAAAGATGAAAGGAAGTGTTATACCACCATTCTCGCAAGGGTAACCATTTGAACCATCATCAGGTTTGTTAATCGAGACAAAGCAAATCTAAGGTAGCCTTCAGACATATATGTTCACTATCTCGGGTTTATCCATCGACAGTGATGATAGATGAGCTCAAGAGCCAATTGAGTACCCAAACAAGAAAATAATTTGTCCAAAATTGTCCAAGGAAGATGGGATCTTTGTCACTTACAATAATCTTTGGGTTCTCATGTAGCTGAATTCAATCTCCATGGAATTCTGCGGCAACTATACTAGCTGAAGGATGAGAGAGTGCACAAAAGTGCGCGCACTTTCTACCGGCCTATCAATCACCATGATGACACTCTTTTCCTTCGTGACTTCGGTGTAACCCTGATGAAATCCATGGAAACCTCCTCCCACTAACTGGGATGGATAATGGCTGTAAAGACCTAGGTCTTAATTGTTTCCACCTTTATTTTGTCAGTAAACCAAAACATTCTCACACAAACCTTTGAACATCGGGCTTAAGACCATCCCAAAAATCCTTCTTGACTCTCTATTGGTGGTTTTCAAAATCTTGAGTTCCCTCCCATCGGAGAGGTGTGCAATTCCAATAATATCTTTTGTTTGATTTGGAATTTACATAAATATAAGCTGACTGTGTACCCATAGTGAATCATTTTTCCATGTAAATGTATTTGATGCACTGAACTTCATTGCAACCTTTGAATGAGAGTCCACACTTTTTCACATTCTTCCATTCATCCCTTTCTTCATTATCCAATCGGGTTGGATGATCGAGATAGCATAGAGAAAGTTGCCCTCAACATTCATCCTTCTTGAGAGTGCATTTGCCACAACATTTTCTTCCCCTTTTATAGATTATTTCAAAATCATATCCCAACATCTTGGTTACCATTTTGTTGTTCTTTTCCTAAGTAGTCTTGTCTCCAAGAAGCATTTAAGACTATCATTATCTGTCTTTGACCATGCCTACCTATTATGCAAGGACACCATTTCTTCAATGCATGTAGTATTTCCATCATTTCCTTCTCATAAATGGGTTTGTGTAAGTCTTTCCCCTTGAGTGGTCCACTTTTCAAAACCAAAATTTTCCTTCTTTCATTAGGACAACACCAATTCCATTTCCGAGCATCACATTCCACAATAAAGTTTTGTGAAGTCAGATGGCTCAAGATGTGAGCTTGCACATCACCTCTTGCTGTTCAAAAGCTTTAGTTGCCTCTTAGGAGTCCATGAAAATCACCCTTCTAGTTAGTGCCTAAAGGTGTTTCTATTCTTCCATAGTGCCTAAACAACTTCAGTAACTGTCAAACCCAAAATCCTCTAAGATTCTTCCAATGTTTTGGAATTCCAGACCATCATGGGCTTAATCTTGTTAGGTCTACCTTAACACCTACATGAGATACAATATGACCCAAATACTCTACCTCTTCACTCCAAAGAAACATTTGGATGGTTTGCTACTATTGCTCCTTTAGTAGTTGTACACCTTGTCAACATGTCACACATGATCCTCCCAAGACGGCTATAGATTAGTATATCATCAAAAAATAGTAACACAAATTTTCAAAGGAATGGCTTGAAAATGGAATTCATCAACCCCTTGAATGTGGAAGGTGCATTTGTAAGGCCAAAGGCATAACCAAAAATCCATAATGGCATTCATGAGTTTAATGTTGTTTTTGGGATATTCCTTCCTCTTCATTCTAACTGATGATACCCTGAACGGAACCAATTTTTGAAATGGATTGCCCATGTAGTTCATCTAACAATTCATCAATGATGGAAATAGGAAACATCTCTTTAATAGTGATTCCTGTTGTGATCAGGGGATCAAATCCTGCTCAATTTTCAAAGTGCTCGGATTGAGACGAAAACAGTGTCATTGGCGTCCGGCCTCGCTTTCCCTGATCCGGCTGCATTTATTTTCACATGGAGCCCTATGGAGGAGACATTCACATTTGACTGCCAGTTCAAACAGAAAATTGGGGCGCTGACGGCACCTGTCCGTACAGTCCGTACGGCCACGGAGTCGCACCCTTGGCTGACGTAGACCGACGATGCATGACTGTCGGCCGGAATCGGGAGACTGACACGCCCTTGGCCAATAATGGATGGACACGTGGCCCCATCACTTGGCTCCACGTGTCACTATTTCACTGGTTAATTTGGTTATGTGTAAAGTTTTGAGAGCCCGCGGGTTCGACCCCGTGACCTCCCACTCTATGAAAGTCTTAACACATATGCACTAGCCATTAGCCCCGCCATTGTTCCTTGTTTATTATTCCGACGCATATTCATTTATATTCATACAATGTATTATGTGGAAAGGGGGGTGGGCCGGGGCATAAGCCCCGACCCATGGTTTCATGCCCATATTTATATGACCGTAACATAATGTTGGCGCGCGTTTTCATATATTATGTTTTGTATTACAATACAATGTAATGTATTTATATGTGTGGCGCGGGGTTTGGAACCCGCGACCTATAAAACATTGCGCGCGGGATTAAACTTGTGTTATGTATTGTTAATACGCGTGGGTTGAGTTCGTTGGCACGATTTTGGAACGGGCCAATGACTTTTGCGCCCAGCCTGTGATCATATGAGCATATGACCAAATGCCGAGACGGTTGGGGGCTGGAGGCGCCCCAACTGTCCTACGGTTTGCACCACTGTTGGCGGTTGTGCCCGGTGCCAGGTTATAACACGTATTTGGAGCGTGTTCCAGGTTGATGCAAAGGCAAAGTGTAGAACCAGAGACAGCATAGTTGAAGGAGAGAACTTCAAAGGAGGCTATCTTCTTCATTTTTCGACGTTTCAGGAGCCGTCAGAGCCTAGACAGGGTTTTGGGACGCCAAGGAGCCATTTGAGCAGTCATTTTGTTGATTTGAGCACTGTGAGACATGTTTTTAAGCACTTTGAGCAATTTAATATAAAAGATCCATTTGAGCGTCGGACTGAGATGTAGCCCTGAGGGTGAACTCCTTTATCAAGTTGTCGGTTTATGTTCGATGTTCAATGATTTTTATGCTGTCTATGTTTATTTCTTCATAAGTAATTCTTTCTTATGTGTTGCAAATTGATCCTGCTTGCTTAAAACACATAACATTTCACATGCAATTTAATTTAATCAAGTTTATCAAGTCTGCGTCATATTTTTAGATCAGCTGAGCTCTCTATAATCTGGACACACCATGAGCTATCTTTCTGAATACCATTACCACTGTGCAAAGTAAGAACTGGGCTAGGTCTAATAATGTCAACATCTAACATTTCTTCAACCATGCACCAATTTTACTCTTCGGGCATATGGCATTCAGATGGTCTGATGTTAGGAGGAACACTCCCAGAATTAGGCAGGAATTTCATGATCATGATTTCAGTGGTGGAATATCTTCAAATACTTTGGAATGCTTATCAATGATCCCTTGAGATCTTGAGGAATAGATGGCTTGATGTTTGAACATCTAGTGAGCATAGTTGTGCACAATGCCTGATGCCCCTTTTCAAAAATTTTGGTCATTCCATTAGAGCTTATCATCTACCGGTTTCCATGATACCTCTTAACTCAATTTATTTTCCTTCCAATGAAAATTTGCATGAAAAAGTTCGAAAAAATAAAAGATATGTTCTAACATCTAAGCCATCGATTCCTAGTACAACATCACATTCACCCATGGGTATAGCAATATTGGACTATTCATTACATATTCCCCCATAGGATTGATCTTATTGTATTTTTCCAGCAATTGATAGTTCCTCCATCTCGCTAAATCATTACTTGAAACTCTCCTGGGCTGATATACAAAGCAATTGAGAGCTTTGGATAATTTATAGTGAATGAAATTATGAGTACTTCATAATCAATTAGGACTATTACCTTATTTTTTGATGTATCCTTCGGGACCTTGAGGGTTTGAGGAGTGTTTATTCCAACCAATGCATTACACAAATTCCATATCGTGAGCCAACTCTTCGTGACTTAAAATTGCTTCTAATACTGCCATCTTGAGATTGTTCTTGTTTTTCTTCCCTTCACAATCTATGTAGAATAATTTCTTTCACCACACTTATGTCCCTTACTATACTTGTTGTCACAATTAAAGCATAAACTCTTTGTTTTTCTTTTCCTCCAATTGTTGAGGTAACTCTGTAGATTGAGGTGTTTTAGAAGAAGGAGCATTATTCTCTCTATAGATGTTGGGATTGGTCCTCTAGTAGCCATAGCCATGTTTTTACTTTCAACATTTCTTTTGCCACCTTAAAATGCATTCTCCAATGATTTGGGTTCCCAAAGGCGAACCTCATGTTGAATATTATCCTTTAAAGTTCCTACGAATACATCAAGCAAGTGGTCATCTGGAATATCTGTTACCTTTATATTCAATCTTTGGAAGTTCTCAATGTGCTCTGTAACTCAACCCTTTTGCTTGAGATTTATTAATTGGCTAAAGAAGGTATTGCTCCTTGTATCCTCATAGTGTGCTATCATTTCTTCCCTGAAAATTGTCCAAGTGAAGAGTGATTTACAAGAACAAAGACATTGATACCATACAAATTTATTGGGTTCTAAATATAAAGAATCAATTTGTACCTTTTGTGTATGTGGTACATTGTGTAGATCAAAGAATTGTTCCATCTGAAGTATCCATGTGATTAGGTCTTGGCCATCAAACTTCCTCATATTGATCTTAGGAACGTGGTTGGTCTTCAACCCAAAGTTGGAATTTCTCCATTCTCTATTCACCTTCCTTGTGTCCTCATCATGAATTTCATGGGATACATTTTCACTTTCAGGTGTCCTCTCTATTATGAAAATTTTCAATTCTTCCATGATCTCCCCTTTTAAACCCTCCATCATCTCTTGTAGTTCATCTTTTGTCACTGTCTTCTTTTGTAAATCATTTATGTCCCTACGCATTTCTTCACCTTCATCAAGAGTCCATGTAGGATTATTTGGAGGCTTATTTGGTGTAGAAGTTCCCCTTTTGGGTGGCATGTTGGCCAAGTATCACTTTTGAACCTTGATTTTGAGGTCATTCTGCTAGACAATATTTCTTCTTCTGTATCTTCAAAGTTTTGGCCCTTCTGGGTATGAAACTTTATTTTTTGTAGTTCTCTGATATTTCTTCTCTGTAATTCCACAGGTCTGATCAAAATTGGATGTGCCAAGTGGAATTTATGGTAACTTCCCAACAACTTGCTGATTTTTGGCCTTTTCAGGAGATGTCACTTGTATAGCGTGCCCTGCACAAAATAATTGATATAAAATTCTGAAACTCATACCATAAATACTACAAAATGTCCACTATCCACTGCAACCAGTCTCACTCAATTTGGATACTCTAAGAAGAAGTTATGATTTCTTTACCTGGAACATCTTCTTGAGACTAGTCAATAGGACTGGTCAGATACTCTATCTTCCACAGGGTGTATCTAAAAATGTAAAACGAACCAGAAGCTAAAAATTTTACCACAGATACCTTACTAAGTTATGTGAATATCCTCCAGAGTTCAGGGTATGAAACATTGCATAAAATAATTTATAGAGAAAATTTCGCACATGCTCATTTCAGGATGATTCCAGAACCCTATCTTGCACAAGCTGTATCTCTAAAATTATAAGGCCTCGGGAGTTGAAATTTTAAAAAAATGTACCTTGATCTGTCTACTAAATACCCTCCAAGTTGTTCCTTTTGAAACTTTGTAGAAAAAAAATTATAGTGGAAATTCCAAGGTGTCTTAGATGTAGCAGCGAAACCCCAAGACCTTGAGCTCTGATACCGTATGTTAAGAACCAAATATCAATATAGCATAGAAAAACTTAGAATAAGTACTCAATGCCTTGAAAAAGAGATAAATTCAGATAATAATCCTCTTCGAGGGGGAAACCTCCTTATTCCCACATAAATGTACAATTCCAAGATGATTCCAAATGAAAATGTCTCCTTGTTATATATAGGAGACTAGGAGGTATAATTACAACTAATGGAATAAAGCCGACATAAATAAAATAACATTACTAATGTACTATTCCCCAATTAAGGGGTAATGTGCCAATATTAGGGCTTAACATTTACATGTGCATTCACACGTCTATAAATATTTATTGCATGTTTATTATGATGTGCAAGGAAAAGAAGGTTGTTTAAAACCACCATCTAACACCTAGAATTTGTTGTGAGAAATATTCATTTAAAAATATGTCCATCATATCCAATTAGGCCATAATCAACTATTTGTATCACTTACTTGGCATAAATTCATGGTCAATCATTTTATTTGCTTGATAACGATATTTGTAGTGAGTTGGTAGTGTTTTAAATTAATAAATGCTTTATTACTCTTTGATGTAGGTTGAATTGGTATGGTTTATAAAAAAGAAATTTATTGTTGCAAATTCATACATGCAATGAAAAGATGAATGAATTCTTTTTTATTTTATTTTACTCACATCCCTTGAAACCCATCACTCAAAGAGACAAAGGAGTTAAACTTGTGAATATTGCACTTAGATTCAATTACATTTAATAATCATATTTTCTCTAGTTTAGAAAACCAATGGTATTACTTCTTTCTAATTATCATTTCATAGCTTATCACTCTTTTCATTTCCCTTGTTTAATGAAGGTTTTGTTTTTATGAAAATATTTGAGAGGGAAACTAAGTTGAAAGAGTTGAAATGTAACAATGTGATTGAAGGAATCATTTTTTCTTCAACAATTCTTTAATGAAAACTAATGTTGATAATGCAACAATTCAAGCCTCCAAGCTAATAAAGGAGAAGAAAAATCTTGAAGAAATTCCAAAATAGGGAATAAAGCAATGCATAGGATTAGCACAATTTCTAGCACTATATTTAACGAAGAGAAGCACCAACTTTCATGCACAGGGAAAGTATGAACAAAATAAGGTAATACTCTAAAAACATCAAGACAAAGCATATTAGAATTTCCCAATGTGAATAAAAATGACTTGGGTGTACAAGCGAGAAAATAAGAGTTATTTTCCAATTCATAAGTATTTTGTGCAGCATCTGTGCAAAAGGAATCAAAACGTCTTCCATTAATGAGCCTCACTTTGGGTGAGAAAAACTATGATTGAGTATATTAATCTAATGCTATCCTCACAATATGGTTGAATAGTCAACATGAGGACAAAGAAAAAATGTGTAAAGGGTTGAGAGCCCAAGGTAGTGGAAGACTTTAGGTAGTCAAAGCTTCAAGAAGTTAGAAGGCCAAGAGCCTTGAGATAAACTTATAAATAGAACCTCTTTCTTTAAGAAAAAGGTTTTATTTTTGGCATTATACTCTACATTTGTATTAATAATGAGATGGGTGTTAGCTATTTTGTTTATACTCTTGCAAAACTCTTATTGATTGTGGATTATTCTCTCCTTTCTTGATTCTCTTGGTGCTTGTGGGCATGAGAATTATAACTTGTGGACTACTCTTTCATTAGTAGTGTTTATTCTCACTTATATTTTTCTTGATAATAACTAATATGAAGCAAGAAGTTTCTCAATAGCTTGTGAACTATTTTCAATTACTCAAAGCCTCTCATTTTGCACATGCTTTAGTTGGTGGACTATTCTTTGTATTGATATATGTTTAATTATGTTTCATTTCAACTTGGTTACTAACTGGTCTTCTGAAAAAGAAGTGTGTTATAGGAAAATTTCCCTGTGAACAGGTGAATATCCCCTTGGATTCTAGATCCCTAATACCAAGACAGAAGGATACAAATGTACACTAACATCCCTTTGAGATTTGTTTAACTAGAAAAAAGAGAGAAGGAGAAAAAGGTGATCGTACCTATTTCTGGTGTTTGTCCTCGTTGCTCCAATTTGAGCTTGATATCCAAAATATTTCACATAGCTTGGTACCTGCAAAACCATGGACAACAAAGAGAGACAAGGAAACTCCTACTCTACCATGTTATATTAAACAAATTCATCTATAATATACAAGCATATGTAATATACACAAACTGGAAGGGAATAGGCCAAGTATGTTGATGATAACTTGAAAGAGACACTTGCAATCATGGATGGTGTTGCAGTAGCTTCCCCAAATCCTCCTTGTCCAACCCCTTGCTCAAAACATCCACGATCATAATAATAATACTTTTGTTGATTATTTTCCTCCCTGTTCACCACGAGAATGGCTCCATTTATAAGCTTTGAAAGGCTCAACCACCTTGGTTGTATTTGGGATTAGTTGAGGATTCAACTCCATCAATTGTGGCATCTCCCTTAGATGTAGCCTAATGGTTAGATTCGAGCCAAACCAACTCGAATCATCTCTAGTTGTCCTTATAGAAAAGGGGGATTTCTTCCCATGATTTTCTCAACCAATCAGTGCTCCTTTACAACAGGAAACATAGCGATACAATACTCCCTGGTAGACAGACAGAGAGCGCTAGCGCTCCCTGCATATGAGTAGGGGAGCGTTGATATTCCAAACATTTGTCAAGATGACCAATTCTCATAGCAAAACATTTTGTTTCGTCTGTCAAATGATGTGGCTTCTTCTTCCAACATGTTCTATAGGATGTATCAAGTGTTTCCATAGTGTTGTTCGCAATGTGACATGCATAGAACAAAAATGATACATTTACAACACTTGTGACAAAAGTACGACACTTGCGAAAATGAGAATGTCAAATTATTGAAGTGAGGAGTTTTGACGTGTAACATATTTCCCCCCAATGTGTGAATTCAGAAGATGAAATCTGATGACCGAAACACTTTGTAGATTTTTTGAAGCAAGGGTATGGAGTCGGAGAACCTGGTAGAAGTTGTAGACAGCCATCAAAAAAATGTTACCATGTGTTTCAATCCAAAGGAATGCATACCTATGCTTGGGTAGTAAATGGCTCAAGGTATGGCTGCCAATAAATACACTGCAGATCCATGATGATATTGACTAAGGGTATGGCCATCAGTGATGCATTATGGATCCATACTTTTATGACATGGATTGATCGTATCCATGCAAAATACACAGTGGATCTATGAGATGATAAGACATAGACATAGATCAATACAACATGGATCTATGTGGTAGCATAAGTATTAGCATGCTCAAATCATTTTCTTTGCATCCTGGAGAAGCATATGTTATAATGAATGCTCAACCCAAGGTCTTCATCCCAAACCCAATGTAGTATGAATCTAACCATGTGAATAGATGTCTTGATTTCGAATATGGTAGAAACCACTTGATTATCGGTCATTAAGGTGAATCATTAACAAGTCCGAGGGAAATCACTAGTGATGTCAATGACTCCCAAGGTACCCTAGTACAATCCAACGAATGTGAATAAGTGAGTTGAGTTCAAAAATTTGTGGAATCATCCAATCAGAGGTCAATGATGTAAACCCATTGTTGGAAGTGAGGAGGCCTGCCATTAAGGCATGCAGGTCCCAAGGTACTAACTGGTTTCTAAGTCTAATTCCTCGATGATGTGTTGAAGTCGACAGGAAAATACTTATCAAAGGAGGGCCTTTATATATCCCCCATATTCGACATGAAACTGACATAAAAATGATGAGACATAGAAAATGAATTATAGAATGACACGGGTATGGAAACTGGTAATTTTGCAGATGGATGACTCTGGAGGAAGATACTTCCCTTGAACATTGAGGTAAGACATGAGACTTGGCAGCATAAACACAGATTGGACCAAAACCATAATGCAGAGGATGTTGTGACATTCTCGGATGACTCAAAGGAGTAGAAAGACTCATAGGATCGGTTCAATGCATAGATTTAGCAGATTATCCAAGTGTTCAGGGCGAAGGTTAAAAACAAGTGTCGTGTTCAAGGGCGACTGCAAGAGTTGTTTACAAAAATTCTCAAGAAACTTGACCCACTTCCTTCATTTTTTTCCCCACCCAAATAGAAGAGTACCTCTTTTTAATTTAACAAGATTGACGAGGATAACACATGCTGAATATAATTCACCTTCGGTAAGCCCCTCTTCCTTTTTTAAACGAACTGGAAGAAGTAAGAGTTTGTTCCCAAATAGGCCCTTCAATGTGTATTTTAGCGAGTCCAGAGAAGGAAAACTCGATGGTTTTTCATTTTTAGAGAATCTGAAAAGAACTTAAAGGCGACTCCAGTGTTGTCATTTTTCATAATGTTAATCCTCGAGGTCCGAAAAAGAGATAAATTGTTACTCGGAAGATGCCCTTTCGAACCTTTTAACGAGCGTGAAAGCAAGCAAGGTCACTCGACAATATTTTCATATTTAGAGAGTCTGAAAGGAGCTTAAAGATGACTCCAGGGGTTTCGCTTTTCATATAACCTTTACGAGTCCGAAAAAGTGATAAAAGTCCACTCGGTTACATTCTCATGTTTTTTGTGAGCGTGAGAAAGAAAAAATATTATGCTCATTAATGTTCCAAGGTTACCAAAAGACGTTGCTTGAAATCCTGTAAAATAAACTATCTGGGAATAAGGTATAAGTAATGTTTTGAAAAAATGATTAAAAACCCAAAAATAACTTTATAACAAGGAGAAAATATCAAATTGAACCTATCAAATACCAAAATAGGCTAAAATTTCATTTTACCATTTGTTTTTTACCATTCTCCTCTACATTTTGGATTTTCCTCCTCTTGGAAGCAGTTTTTCGAACAACGACTGTGGGAGCTATGAGCGATCATTTCCAAATTCGTCTAGACTAGGTTAGTCATTTCTTCCTCCTCATCCTTTTTCATGGTTTTTTACTACGTTTTAGCATTTATTTTGAGCGTTCTAGGCTCCTTAAGAATCCCTAGAGCGTTGAACCAGATAGGCGCTCCCTCAAGGCACCGAGGGGAGCGTCTACCGAGATTTCAGAATGTTGGTGAATATTCCTAGGGTGTGTTAGCACTCTGTAGGCTATTTTGAGGGAGCACTAGGCACATAACTCAAAAACAATTTGACTTTTGGAATAAATAGATGCAGTTTTTTTCCATAAAATTTTGACTAATGATGTTTAAATGTTGTATTTGCAGATTTCATCTATTGTTTAGACATGATAGAGTGGAAAGAGCGTGAGCATGAGTTAGATGATATTGTGGCTCTCCAATACCCTCAATCGAAGGTGGCTTTGCGAAACTGTGGTTTTCTCAAATACTTCAAGCTGTAGAACATGAGAAAAAAAGTACTACTGCTTGAGTATTTGATTAGTCTATGGGACGACATTGAGCAAGCGTTCTGCATCAGACTGCACATGCTTGAGATCAAACTAGATGATGTATATTTTCTAATGGGGCTCTCGAAGAGAGGGGCACCCATCCTCTTATCCGTACACCGAGAAACTCCTCAACCAACCGAGGCATACATGACCAAGCATTGCATACCAGGGTCGTGGTTGGTGGGTGGTTGAATTGTGATAAAGGATGTGAGAGATTTAGCACTTCGATCCATCTTATTTTCCATCACCAATTTGGCAGGGAGCACCAGTGATCACTTGGATTCGAAATCATAGATCTCTTATGATTTATAGTGTTTAGAACCCAGATTTTTCAATTGGAGTGTAGGGTTCCTCAGAAATGTCAAAGAACAAATATCTTAATGCAGGACCGGCAGACAAAAACAATTTGGATACGGTTCCTTTCTGGTTTCATTTTTATTAGAGCGGGTCCCTCATATGTAGCCATAGGTTGCATTGATAGCACATCCTGTGACTGAGCCTCATATGGAGAGGTGAACCATCCTATCCCCTAGGTTGGGGAATGATCCTTCAACATTCAGATTCACAGTTGACTTCTTCGTGTGGTGGAGGAGACAGTTAGTGGTTATTGAGGACTTCCCCTACGTCGGGGTAGATTTCAAAGGTAGCGTTGACCTGGTACTTCTCGAGGGAATCCAATGGGATGCATCAGGTACAAAACATAACCTTTCAATATATTTTTATTTTTATTTTTTTTTATATGTTTTGGGGTTGTACAACGAGGAAACTAAAATATTTTGTTTTCATCATGCAGAAAGAGGTGCATCACGCCCGGAAGAGATGTTGGATTTGGGGCATCATGGAGATGCACATGTAGCAGTTGAGCATGATGTTGTAGCGGGAGGGCTCAGAGAGGTAGAGATAAACCTCTGGGGTTTGACTATGAGTGTCCCACCCCTCAGGAGGTGAGATGTGACCCTACACTTGCAGCGACATATAGTTGGGGTTCTCGAAAGCCTCAACCATTTGCTTCATCGGGTGGCACAAGAAGTAGTGTGCTATGCAGAGCACAATGTGATACCTAAGGATTATTAGGGTCCTCAATTGATTTTTGTAGTCTTTATGACGATATTATGGGCTTGAAGGCCCAAGAATATTTCCTCGTTATGTACATTTTTATGATGTATTTTTTCAAGAAAAAACTTTTTCTATCATGCATATATATATACGAGTTTTTCAATGCTTATCAATGTTGCATTTTTATCTTATGTGATGTTTTTATGTACATATGATTTATGTTTCAAAATTGTTTTATCTATGTGCGAGATAGCAATCCAACATGTAATTAGCTAACAAATTTGAAGTTGTATTGATTTCTCTCGGTATGTTTTTGTATTGGAGAAATTCAAATGATCTCTTGAGACGGTGAACCCTTAGATGGAGACATAGTAAAACTAAGTTGCAAACAATGTACTCATGATTAAGTTGGTAGACCATGAGTTGAGAGTCTAGGTTGATAATCGAGTCTAGGAGGATTCGATTAAGAGTCTGATGATGACGTGGTATTCTGCCACATTATTGGTCGCAGATCTGAGGCAAATTCCTCATAAACTCACCAATTCTCCAGAGTGTTAGATGAACCAAGCTGCAGAAGCAATTTTCTGGGTGTGTCGACTAGTGCCATCCACAAACCCAAAGTAGATTGGGAAGGGAGATGTCATATTCACATGCAATCACAAAGAAAATTATAAACAACTGAGAAACAACTTATGCACGCAAAATAAAAGACACACAAAGTCCAGAGTATATAGTACAATAATGTACAAATAACACATGTGAGATATTCTATGCATAATATTGATTGAGGTAAATCCCATTTTGGGGCTCACCGATATATATTCCATCATAGTCAACTAAATCATAGGCGCTTCTATGTAGAACATGTTTTATGATGTAAGGCCTGCACCACATGGGTTCTAACTTTCCTACCCCCAATTTATCATGATCTTGATCATAAACTAGGACCAAATATCCTTCTGCAAAAGCACAAGGTCGAACAGATTTGTCATATTGATTTTTCATTTTTTTTTATGTGTCCCATTGATGAGAGAAAAATCACAATGGGTTTCGTCCAACTTGGTTAAAAATAGGAAACATTCCTCTTCAGTAGAAGTGTGAGGTAGAAGTTCTACTGCAAGTTTCAAGGAAGGGTTCTCACATTCAATTGTTAACATCAATTCTATACCATATACCAACTGGAATGGTGTGAATCCAATTGCATTTTTCATTGAAGTTCGATAGGTCCATAGTGCGGAAAAAGTTACAAGTGCCAAGAGGTTTTGTTTGTTCCCACCATGTGTTGAAGCATGGTCTTAAGGACTTTGTTGATAGCTTCAACTTGTCCATTTTCCTGAGGATAGTAGGGGGATGATTTTTCATGGCGAAAACCCATCTTGGTGTGAAATTCACTCATCATCTAGTTTTGGAAGTGTGAGCCATGGTCGGTTACAATTGTTTGCGGGATACCGAATCGAGTTATGATTTGGTTAAATACAAAGAGTCTTGCAGTATGACCATCGTTAAGGAATGTAGGCATAGACTCAACCCATTTAGTGAAGTAATTGATGGCAACAATGATATAATTGTGCCCCTCGATTGAGGTAGGCTTACATTGCATAAAATTGATGCCCCATTTTGCAAAGGGGCCGACAGTGATAATGGGATGCAGTGGAGCGGAATGGGTACGTGATTTTTTCTTAAATATTTGATAGGGTGGGAATTTTTTAATGGCCTCGATGAAATCATTGAATATAGAAGGCCAAAAATAACTGGCACATAATATTTTCTAAGTTGTAGCCATCCCAGAAAGATGACTGCCACACACTCCAAGGTGGCAGTCATTTAACATTGGTTCATCCTTATCGTGAGATAAACAATGTCATATGACCGTATCAATGCCATGGCAATACAATGTGTCATCGATGATGAGGTATCATTTGGAATGGTGTCGTATATGATGTTGTTCATAATGTGAGATGTTTGGATGAAAAAAGTTGGGTTTGGAGATAGAGAATAATATCTTTGTACCAAGGATCAGACGTACTAATGAGGAACAGGGATTCATCAGGAGGAGAATCATTGGGCTCAGTATCTTCATCAGTATAGGGAAGATCGCAAATCAATTCCGCAAAGACCAGCGACTTTTTAGCTTTTGATTTGGAAAACTCAAGATCGAATTCCTAGAGAGTAACGATCCATTTGGAATATTTTCCCCCAAGGACTTGATGAGTCAAGATATGGTACATGGGGTTCAAGTCTGCGATGACCATGGTAATGCATAACAGGATGTAATGGTGAAATATTTGGACGGAAATAACTGTTGCCAGAGCCAACTTTTCGACATGTGAATATCGAAGCTCAGGACCGGATAGACTCTTACTCAGATAGTAGATCACATGTTCGTCGCCATGGTTATCCTCTTGTACTAACACCATAGAAATAGTGGAAGTAGAGGCATCCAAATAAAGGATATATTCATTTGCATGATATGGTGGGTGCAAAAGAGGTGTGTTAGTTAAGGCATGTTTAAGGGCATCGAATGAGAGTTGAGAAATGTCATCCCATATGAAAGGCATATATTTTTGCAACAATCTCATAAATCCTTTAGTGAGTTCGGCGTAATTACAAATGAAGCGACAAAGAAATTTTTCCTTCCCTTGAAAACTTTAAAGTTAGGTCAGATTGTTGGGAGGGGGTAAAGCGAGAATAGCTTTAAATTTAGGGGATACACGCTAATCCCATCTTTGGAGACTACGAATCTGAGGAGTCGACTTGATTCGATAGCGAAGATTCATTTGTGGGGGTTCATATGTATGTGGTAAAACCGGCATCGAATAAAAATGGCTCGCAGGTGACCAATGTGGTCTCATCGATGAGACAAATGCGCAGGTAAGTCATCGAGGTAGGGTTCAACAATATGTTTGATATCGTGGAATGCGTACGACATGGCCCACTAAAAAGTAGCACCAGCATTTTTAATACCAAAAGGTAGTTTCTGATAAGAGAATGTCCCCCAAGGGAATATGAAGGTTGTTTTATTTTGATCAGTTGGTAGGATGTCAGTCTGGTTGTATCTGGAAAATCCATCCATGAACGAAAAAATGACGTTGCAAGCGCAATTATCGATAATTTGGTCGATTAAGGGTGTAGGGTAATTGTCTTCAGGACAAGCCTTATTAATATTCCTATAATCGATGCAAACATGAATGGTCCCTTGTTTCTTAGTGACTAGAACAATGTTAGAAACCCATTCAGTCAAGGGGACAAGATAAATAAAACCAGACTTCAACAATTTCTCAACTTCTGCATTTATGGTCATGGTTTTCTTAGGACGAACCGGGTGAATTTTTTTTCTTACAGGTTTAACGTCGGGGTAAGTTTTTATATCATGCACAAAGATCGATGGATCAATCCATAACATTTCTTTGTAACTCCAAATGAAGATGTTACGGAATTCTTTGAATAAAGAGATATAAATTTCCACTTATTCAAGTGAACAATTTGCACCTAGATGAATGTTTTCCACAATACCTTATTTGATTGATATGTCGATAGTAATCGTAGAAGAGATGTTGCCCAAATTCCCCTTGGAGATAGTATCCTAAGTGAGTATTGGAGATTGGGGACAATAGACAATGTTGCTAGGAAAGATAGAGTGTATATATTTCTCAATTTCATCCAACTTAGGAAGAAAGGATGAACAATGGTGGTTATCATCCCAAGGTGCCTCTTCGATACTAAGCATTTCCATAATATATTCGTTCGATGGAAAAATATGTAGGATGTAATCAAAAGTAGAGGATAGGGAATCCAACCAAGATGGTAACGAGTAAGTTGTAGATGCTAGCATATGTTGGTCATCCGGTGAGGGAGAGGCAGACTGGATGGCATCATACATAGCCTTTGCAAGACTAAGTGGCATAGTGTCACCTAGTGCATCAAATTCTAAAGGACTAGGAATGATCCAGGGATCAGATGATTCGTAGGATTGATATGCCATATTTGAGATCATATTGATCATGGTTATATGTTGTGAAGTGGCAGGAAGCGGTGCAAGAAAGGTACCCATAAGCGAAGAGTATTTTAAAATACCTACTCCTACACTTTCATAAGTGATCTTGGAATCTCCCAAAAAAGTAATGTTGTTGGTTGCGGGAGTGTGAGTGTCAGGGGTGCATTAATCTAATGGATTGATGGTCACAATTTTACCTTGATGGGGGGATTGTACACATTGAAACACCGATGAAGCGATGGAGTTCATGGCATAAAACCAAATTCTTCCTAACAACAAGTTGTAATCGAGAGGAGTGTCAACTACCTCAACTTCTCCTAAGACATTCTTGCCTCCCAATTGAACAGATAAGTACTGTAAAAGTCCATGAGGACGGAATCCTTTCCCATCGAAGGCTCATAAAATCTAGGAGACTGATTAAGACCATGTGATTTCAACCCTTTCCAACAAGCTAATGACATGACATAGGTGGAGGCTCCCTCATCCAAGATCATGCAATGAATATGTTGATTGTGAACGACAACATCGATCTGGAACATAAGCTGATGAGAGAGTCGAGACTTGAAATTATCGAGGTTAAACGTGATATTATTTGACGACTCGGGATCTATTTCTCTAATCACTGCCAAGAGAGTCCTACATTGACTAGCGAAATGTTGGATAACTTTGAGAGCAGACATAGTACACGGTGCTTGGGCCAAATCTTCAACGATGTTGTAGTTTTGAGCGTCATGTGAACTAGGATTAAAATTTGACTTTCGAATTGTACTCTTGGGTGGATGCAAGATAGATTTGAAGGTAGGTTTTTCAATATGGAGTGGCCTATATGGAGGAGTAACAGTGGGAGATGGTAAATCCGATGTAGTACCATTAGTTACTCTTTCCTTATCAAGTTTAGTCGGAGTGTCATATGTTGTATCACGAGTGGTTAAATCTATCCCATTAAACATGTAGATGTGTGCACTCGATGAAGCTTCCTCACTAGGAGTATGATTTGTGCCCCCTGTCGAAGGGGAAGCGGCTTGCGCAACCAACGAATTCTTCTATGAAAAAAAAAATTTCAACACAATGGGTTGGGAATTTCCTTTGAAGAGTTTTGCAACTTTTTCATGATGAGGACAATCTCGTGTGTAGTGATCGTCACCACAAATGAGACATGGAAAATTTGTCTTTCGTTGTGGTTGTTTCTCAATAGTAGGTGGTTGAGTTGGTGTTTTTGTATTTTCATTTTTATTATTCTTTTTCTTTGGTTTATTTTTCATTTTATTCTTCCCCCCTGACTGTTGTGGAGCAGCAGAATGAACTGCATTCACCTCAGATATTTGAGTCGGGGTGGAGGTGGATGAGAGTGAATTCAAACTGGTAGTGGGTGCAGTAACTGAGCGATTAGATGGGTCGGTCAACTGTGAGTTGGATGGGGTTTTGACGAAACCGATAACTCCATCTGCATGAGTTGTGGAAGATGGTTTTATGGATTGGTTGACATGCAGGGAGCATTCAGAATCAATTCATACAAAGTACCAGATTGGGAATAAACCAAGTCCAAGTACTGGTCATGAGCAATGGCTTCCTCTTCATTGAAGACACCACCCATGGATATGTCACGAGCAATTGAAGGTAAAATATATTTAGTGAACCATTCAGCCAATATTTGGTCAGGAATTATTGCTTTGATCAACCTTCATCGTCATCTCCACTCATGAATATGATTAGAGATATGTACGGAGTTAGTTTGATGAAGGGAGGTCAAGATTTTTGTACTAGTCTCGTAACAGATGGGTAATTGGAAGTGCATGAGAAAATCCATGGAAAGGGAATTAAAATGCTGAAAAGTATTGCATTGGAGTTCAATGTACCATTTGGTTTTTGAACCCGTAAGTTTGCACTGGAAAATACGTAACCGGATAGAATCATCCATAAGTGAATTCGATGAACACCATAGATGAAAATTCATAACGTGTTTGCTAGTGTCTTCGTCAGGTTTGCCGTCAAATTTTGGGATGTCAGAAGGCAATTAAGAAGGAATATTTGGACAGAAAGGAGAATGTAATATGGGATCATTTGTCAATCTTGAGATATCTGATAGATCTAGCATGGATAAGAACGGTAATTGTCGATTAACCTGAGGATGATATTGATATGGCATGGGGACACTAGTAGGGCCATAAACTAGTTGAGGTGGATAGTTGTAGCTAGTAGGCTCTCCCATGTACTCTTGTTGTTGACCAGCATAGATAGGATTCATTTGTTGAGGAACATTCATGAAAGGATAAGGGAAGCTCGTTTGACATTGGGGAGGATAACCGATGTAACCCATGGGAGGATAGTTTGTGTGATTAGTCTAAGGTGGCTAATCGGTTTTCCCTTGAGGGGGGTAAACAGGTTGTCCTTGAGGAGGGTAAGAGTTAGGCCCTTGGTGAGGATAAGATTGTTGATGTTGAGGACCCCAAGTTGGATTCGAGACCCCCAAGAAATTTTTTCCATAATGTAATCCAAAAGGATTGGGATTCAGTATTCCTCCTTGTGGCTTGGGGTATAATGTCCCTCCCTGATAAGATTGATGAAACGTACCTCCTTGGGGTGGTCCCCAAGGTTTTGAAGGGTTTCCAGTGAAAGAAGGTTGTCCCCCTACCATGGATTGGGTAACAACTAGGGTCTGACCGATGAAAGGGGGTTTCCCCCCAGTGGGCATCGGTATGTGTAAATATGGTTTCCCCCCAAGAGGGATGTGTCCGCTAGACAGTGGGTTCCCCCTAGTCGGGATTTTTCCCACAGTTGAGTGTATGTGTATGGCAGCGTTCTATATTCCATGTTGCATAAGTATCCCAATAGGTTTATGTGGAATATAAGGAGTTGTAGGTTGAAGAGGTATAGTAGGAGTAACTGTCAAGGTACTATGCACATGACCAGGCAACATGACTCTGATGTTACTTTGAACTTGTACAGATGTGGGAGCAGTATTGACTACTTATTCGATGGGACGGTTGATAGTATGACCTGACGATCCTGCCTCAGCACCAGCAAAGGTAAGAGGGTCAAAAGGTGGTCGACTAAAATTGAATTTTTCATAAAGGTCACATCCTGGTGGAGTTCTCCATATAGAATGAACAGAAGTTTGTTGCGTATTTTCCATGTCAGCAGAAGAGACAGGGGTCATGTACTCATCATTAAAATTTGGTGGCGTGGATTCCATCTATGTCTTAGTATATGGCCTTGACAACAGAAGAGGGTAATCTTCTTCTATAACGTTACCCGATGAGTCCAAACGGAGAAGGAGTGTCTCGAGAAGAACTTGTGAAGTCGGGTTAATAGGAAGAGTGGGATCTTATTCAACCGTAACTAAGGCTCTCTCAAGATTGGATAACAACAGAGTAGCATCACTCCCAGCATCTGAATGATTCTCAACCTCTTCATGGTAAAAATATTTAGGTGAATTAGGAGGTAAGGGTTTGTATCCTTTTGGGGGAAACCCTTGCATCCTATGTGATCTATGAAGACCTTTATCATCTATAGTCTCAATTTTGAAAGACAATTAAGTAAATAAACATCACTCACTAAAAATCTAGGAAACCAACAAGCAAACAATACCTTCTCACGATGAACGTACTAGTTGGTGATGAAATCCAACATCACGTGATCAAAGTGAGAAATGGCTAGGATATGGGAGAGTGGATCAGTTACGTTGGAAACCTGCTTAAAATACTTACACCTTAGTGCAATCTTCCTCGCGGTTTTATCCATGGGTTACCCTCCAAGGAGTTTGAGTGAGTTTTACCAATGTTTGTTCCAGGTACAGTGAAGACTTCCCTTCACCATCACCTCACGCATGGACCCTAAATATTGTGGCTACTAAGGACACCAAATCTAAGTCATCCTATGGGTAGGTATAGTCAACAATTGAGTCTGAATGCATGGGCGGGATATCAAGTCTGAAATCCATCAAATGAACCGAGGACAAGTGGACCGGTAAAACTCCAGAAGACTCTGAACGGATTCGGAATTCACGAAGCTCCAAGACTAAATGAAGACAGATGAATCTCAAGAATAACCCCCAATATAGGATCTGACTACTATGAACAGTTAATCCTTGGAGGAATAATCTGTGTTTCTCTCTTGAACGCGACCTCATGCGTAACCCTTGTGTGAGAGGGTGATCCCAGCTATGCTTATACAAAAATCAGATTTACTCTCCCTATAGCAAGATTATGAGTTTGTCTTGAATGATTTGGAGAGTTATTCTCACTGCCTATTCCAAAGCGTTGATCCTATTCTATTGTTGGTGTAAAGATCTTAAAAATAGAAAGTGTTTAAATTGATTTTTATTAGCATTGATTTTAGTGGTTGTTCTTTACACAAAGATAAATGAAAGTGAAACTAGTGATGTTGCAACTAAAATCCAAAAGAAGTAAAAGAATGATGTGCAAACTTTTCTTTCAATGAATTTCTATTTAAGGGAAGAAGAAGAGTTTCTTTCTTTCACTACCAAACACAAAAATGCAAAAATTTCATGCAACTCATTTTTAACAAGAATCCAATTAAGTGCTAAAAGAAATCCTTTCCAATATCCAAAAACCAATGCAACAAGTATCCCTTTGTTTGATTGAACAATTGGCCTAATGCTTCTGATTTCACTAATAATGAAGAATGATTTTACTATTTCTCTTTCGGAAGAGAGGAAGCAAAAACATATAAACAAATACAATCTCAACAATTGATGAGAGATGAAAAGAAGAAAAAACTATCTATTCAAAGAAAAACACCAAAAACAAAGAATCACACTTAAAAATCTTTCTAGAAATGAGTAGGATCAAAGACCAAGTAAACAGGACTCAGATCAATGGCTTTCCTTACAACAATATCTAATAAATCATATAAACGAAAAGAGTAGCAAAACTAACCCAAGTTTGATGAAAACGGTTGTTTTTTGCGACAAGGAAAGACAACACAAAACCCAATCAAAGAGTAAAAGAGTGACAAGAAGCAAGTTGTAAGCCAAACAGAATACATAACCTTGTAGAATAGGATCTGAGCTAGAGATAAAGACCAAAGAATTACACCTGGGAAACATGCAGTCAACAATTTTTCAAGGCAAGAAATATCGGTGCTCTAGTAGTAACGGCACCAAAGCACTACAGTGCTCCCTAATACACTTTGGGGGAGCACCTATAGAGAAATTAATGCTCTAACTGTAACTAGAGAGGGCGCAGGTTCTGAGAAATTTTTTGGAAAAAACCAAGAAATTCAAAAACTCAGGAAGTTCGATCAAAAGACTCTATAAGACAAATTTAGCAAAGACAACAGATGTATGGATGGGTCAAATAAAAAAAGGGGATCTGAAGATGGCAAAAAGGAAAAGAAAAACCAAGGAAAGAAACCAAAATTGAAATCTTCGCTCCCTAGTGGAGTCACCAAATTCTGTTATAGGAAAATTCCCCTGTGGACAGGTGAACATCTCATTGGATTCTAGACCCTTAATACCAAGACATAAAGATACAAATGGACACTAACATCCATTTGAGATTTGTTTAAATAGAAAAAAGAGAGAAGGAGAAAAAGGTGATCATACCTATTTCTGGCATTTGTCCTCGTTGCTCCAATTCGAGCTTGATATCCAGACTCTTTCACATGTCTTGGTACCTACAAAACCATGGACAACAAAGAGAGACAAGGAAACTCCTACTCTACCATGTTAGATTAAACAAATTCATATATAATATACAAGCATATGTAATATACACAAACTGGAAAGGAATAGGCCAAGTATATTGATGAGAACATGAAAGAGACACTTACAATCATGGATGGTATTGCATCAGCTTCCCCAAATCCTCCTCGTTCAACCCCTTGCTCGAAAGATACATGATCATAATTACAATACTTTTGTTGATTATTTTCCTCTGTGTTCACCATGAGAATGCCTCCATTTATAGGATTTGAGAGTCTCAAACACCTTGGTTACATTTGGGATTAGTTGAGGATTTGACTCCATCAATTGTGGCATCTCCCTTAGATGCAGCCTAAGGGTTAGATTCGAGCCAAACCAACTCGAATAATCTCTAGCTGATCTTAGAGAAAAGGGGGATTTATTCCCATTATTTTCTCAACCAATCGAATCTCTTTTACAATGGGAAACAGAGTGCTCTAATTATCCCTTCTAGATAGACAGAGAGTGTTAGCTCTCCCTGCATATGAGTAGGGGAGCATTGATATTCCAAAAATTTATCAAGATGACCAACTCTCATAGAAAAACACTTTGTTTCGGCTGTATAATTATGTGGTTTATTCTTCCAACATGTTCTATAGGATGTATCAAGTGTTTACATGGTGTCCTTCACAATGCGACACATAGAATGAAAATGTGACATTTACAGCACTTGTGCAAAAGTGTGACACTTGCGACAATGAGAATGCATCATTATCGAAGTGAGGAATTTTGATGTGTAAAAAAGTTATCTTAGTAGTTGGATCTATTCACTTTGGGAGGGTGTTGGGTGAGTCTAATTAGGGTACATTTATAGTGGTAGTGGTAATTGTTCTCCCTGTTATTTGTTACATCTCCAAATTTTATTCTTTGCTCCTCTAGTTAGTATTTAACTAGTTCCATTTGTTGCATTTCATTATGTGCATCCACTCCATACTCATTTGGATTTCTGCACTTTACATTTATTAGTTAGGTTAGATAGAATATTATAAAATCATACCCTACATATGATAGTTGATCCATAACTCAAGGAATTTCCATTTTTGATGGAGGAAGGTATAATTGGGCCCTTCCATTAGGTAAGCCTATGAAGTTAATGTGGATCATTTACCCATGTCAACATCATAATGCTCATGTTTGTCCTCCTTTGTTGGGAAGTGAAAAATATTAAATCAACCATATTTAGTTTCTCCAAGCTCCCCATCATCATGTTATCATGTATATTCTACATTGACATACCAATGAACTATTGGATCCTAGAAATAACTTGATTTCTTCTTTTTTTTAGTCATATGATACTACACCAATATAAACAAAATTTCCTACCCTCTTTGCAACTCGTTTCCATAAATGAATGGCCTTGTACAATCAATAGGGATTATTGTTAGTGTGAATAGGGTTCTTTATCCATCTAGTTCTCTCTTAGCTAGTTCTTTGTTTTAGCTTTCTTCAAACTAGCACTAGTTTACTTAGGAACTTTTTCACTTTATCCCATATTGGTTGTGTTTTTAGTCTATTTGGTGGTAAATCCTATATATACTCACCCATATGATCTAGGTGGATATTGGTGGCCACCTACCTTTTCCAACTGGCTCAAAACAGTTTTTTGGCAATTTTGGTAATTTACTATTTTTAGCAGTTTTTAACTTTCGGGGCCATTTTGAGGGCCTAAATGAAGGTTTTTAGGGATCTAGATTCTCAATGATAGCCAAAGATTCTGGTTGAGATCCCAAAACTAATCTCATTGGTGATACCTTTCCAATGATCTATCGTGTTCCCCAAACGGAGATTGTATGCAAAAGTTACGACCCTGGGAAGTTGATGTACTAACTTAACCAAACGGGATCCACGTGACTTTTGGCGCTTCATATCCTAGGGTTAGGTTTTTGGATCTCTAGGGTTTTTGACATTCTTGTTTATTGTAAAAATTCCTTCAGAGCCTCATTGTAATCATGTTCTTGCAAATGAACACAACCGTCACATCTCTTCTTAGAGATAAGCCGCCACCATTCCAGCAAGCTTGTTTTTCACTGCATTTTACAGCTTCAGCTTATTTCCTTATTGAATAGAAAACTAGTTTTACTGTATCTCTATTATTCTTTGTTAATCATCTTTTAATAATCTTTATTCATCTTTTTCTGCTCATAAAATCTGGATTAGTGGTATCAAAGAGGTCTTCTCCTTGTCGTCTTAATGCATGTCCCCAACGAGGTTAGGGTACAAAGAATTTGGTCTCGAGCTTATTTCTCTTGAGGAAAAAATCTCTCGCATGCCCAAGCGACCTCTCATGGAAGGATAAAATAAACATGATGGGATAGGAGATCCTTTCAAAATGTTGCTTGAGGAAGCCCTCACCAACATAGGAACGAGATGATGGATAGTTTCACTCAAATCCTTCGGCGACTACCAACAAGCGACGCATCTTCTTCGAGCGGAGGCGCCGCCCCCTTCAAGGTACAAATAAACTTTGATATTCCT
>SNQJ01S0032777.1:5135-51661 GCA_010110895.2 Picea sitchensis
CTCAGATCAACTTTTCTCTTTGGTTTCCTTAGGAGACCTTAGAGCGGCCAACGGAGCCGTTAAACTCGTCAGGGTGGTCCATTCCAAACGGCTTGGGTTATTTAGACAACCCCGGACCGGTTCCACTCTCCCAGTTGACGGACAGTGAATTTCGCCTGTCAACACGTAACAAAGAGGAAATGTATAGCAGATACAGGTGCGCGGAAACATGATTTACCTTATAAAGTCATTTGAACGATAAATAAAGGTACACAGGTTGAATTTTAATGTATGCAAAATCGTCTGAAAAGCTAATTAAGACGACGAATTTGAGTTTAATTAGAAAAATTTACATAGTATTCAAAGAAAGAGGAATACACAACTGCATTGAAGTATTATTTAAAATGAGTCAAGCGAATGAAATGAATTCTAGGTTTTATTCAAACAATTGAAAGTGAAATATAAGTTACAAGAAGACACATAATATTAAAGGAAACAAGATTCATAACATCATCAGTGGAATCTTTTTTTAAGCAGTACAAAATCCACTTCTGCACTTATATATTCATTCAAAATCCAAAATTACAAAAAGGGGATGATTCAAAATAGCAGTGGCCCTATTCAAAGAGACCATACAATAACAGGTCTATCATCTCCGGAGCTTCCTTACCTCTGTTATCATCTGTCCAAAAATCATTGAAATATACTCAATTGTATTGAGAGCTCATTTCATCTTATCTAGATCCTCCTTTAAAGAATCTAACCAGACTGATTGATTCTCTCCAACACTCTCAGCTGCTTCAGCGATGGGTTCTTTCTTCTATCGCTTGCTTCGTTTATTCTTAGCAGCTGGTCTATTGATAACCAGATCCCTCATGATTGGATTTAGCCTGATTTCTAATCTCGAATCAGTAATAGGTACTGTGTGAAATTTAGTCCCCAGTATTTGCGCGACTACCTTTTCCTTCGTACTTGCAGGAAAATTTGGCATGTTTCTCGAATAACCAATCTCATTGGATTTAACTGGGTCCATATACCTCAGTTTTGTGGACACTGAAATATGTTTGCAGAGATGAGAAGTTCAAACCATTTTGGAGACTACTCGCTGATGGATAAGATGATGCTTCCATACCTGAGAGTTGGTAATTATAGAACCTCAATCATGAATCACTGACAGACTTGAGCACAAGTGCAATGGGTTGCCATGCTTGGCTAATCGAATTAAAATGATTAAAATTTTTGAGTTCATTACAGGGCAGCGTTCACCTAACTCAAACGACTATGATGTATGAGCGAATGAGACAGAGTGATCCAACTAACCGTCACCCGTCCCACGAATGGTGGATTTGACATATTGAAGCATGTGACATTGGAACTTATGCAAAAGTGGTTTCGACAAACCACCTTGCGCTCGATGTATCTCTGCGCGATGATATAGTTCTTTCGAACTTCTCAAAACTTGGGTCATGTCTGAGAATTGTCATGGTGGAAACACCGAGAAATCAGAAAAGACAATTCTGATATAATTATTGAGCCGAAATACTTCATATTTCTCGTGGATTGTTGATTTAGTTAAACTGATAATTTTTAATGGCTGCACATTTTGCAAAACTAACAATAACTAGATCAGATCAGATCAAGTATCGAGTCCATAGGAATGGAAGAGACACGATGAAACTATAGTCAACAAGATGAGAGTAGAGGGATGAATGTCCATTTGGACATTGAAGGAACAAACTCCAATGGACATGGAGAGGAAAGGGATGAAAACCTGAATATGGTAGAGACTATTAAAAATTTGCAAAAGGATGTCCAAAGCCATAAAGATGATAATGAAAGGCTTATGAGAGCCAAAGAGCAACATGATGACTTCAACATGAAGTTATTGCAAAGTCTAAACAAAATATAAAAGAAATTGGAAAAAGAAAGTGACTCAAGAAAATCTGGAAGTCACAAACGTTCGGATGAGAAAAAGAGACTAGGAAACGTTAGTAGACACCACCATCACGCACGAAAGCATTCCAAGAAAAGAGCAGGTAGCAGCACAAGTCCATCCCCTGTCAGATAACATAAGAGGCCTGGGGTGGATGAGCTACGAGGAGAAATGAACAAAATAAAACCTCCTACATTTGATGGTGAGCACAAGAAGGATGAAGATGCAGAAACATGGTTGCTGGGCATGAGGAAGTATTTTCAATTACATAATTATTCTTCCCATGCAGAGGGTATAATTTCCATCTATCAACTCAAAGGAAAGACATCCATGTGGTGGGATCATCTTGTGTAGGTACAACACATTAAAGAGAACAGCGTTACTTGGAGGGAATTTAAGAAGTATTCTGAGAAGAAATACTTGACTAAGAGGTATTATGACAAGAAAATGAAAGAGTTCTTTGAAATCAAACTTGGAAGTATGACCATGGATGAATATGAAAGAAGATTCCTAGAATTGCTGAAGTACGTCTCCTTCATCAAGGATGAGACCGTTAAAATTCAAAGGTATTTGAGTGGATTGCCAACATTCATCAGTGACAAAATACAATATGATGATCCCAAGACATTGGAAGAGACCGTAAGGCGAGCTAAATGTCTATATGATCAGAAGAAAGCAAGGCCAACTTTCCAAAAAGCTTGGGACGACAAAAAAAAGTTCAAGGTGGATCAGAGGAAGAATTGATTTAAACCATCATTCTTCAGAAATAGTCCACAGGGAACACCAACTTATAAAGAGCCCAAAATGATAGAGGTAGAAGGATAGAGGCCAAGGCAACTACCTATTCAATGTTGGGGTTGTAAAGGAGATCATAGATTCAGAGATTGTCCTCACAGAGGTGAAAAAAGAAGGACTGTTTATAATGCACAACAAGCTAAAACAATGGAGAACATGGACAAAAATGTGCCAAGGATCTATGAAGCCATGGATAACAAGCAAGCAGAGTATCAGTCACACATGATTGAAGTGGAAGGTATGATTAACAACCAAACCATTGCTATTTTAATCGATTCAGGAGCTAGTCATAGTTATATAGATCCTAAGATGGTAGAAAGTTTGCAATTACTAAGAAGAAGGTATGAAAAATCTTGGTTGGTACAGTTGGCTACAGGAACCGAAAGAAAGGTTAATGAAATGGTTAAGTCATGCCTCATGGACATGAAAGGACTGAACACCAAGGCAGATTTGAATATCTTACGCGTAGGTTCCTATGATTGTTTAATTGGGATGGATTGGTTGGACCCACATCATGCTCTATTGGATTGCCATAACAAAGCATTCACTTGCTTGGATGAAGAAGGGAACCAAAGGAAAGTGTAGGGAACTCCCAGGGTAGTAACTGTTAGAGAAATTTCAACATTGCAACTGAAGAAATGTTATAGAAGAGGATATCAAATATTTGCAGCTCATATGGAGGAGACACCTGAAGACAAGGTGCCAAATTTGGAGAATTATGCAGTCTTGAAAGAGTTTGAAGATGTTTTCAAGGAAGTACCAGGACTACCCCCAAAGAGAGACCTCGATTTTTCTATAAATCTGACACCAGGAGAAACTCCCGTGTCAAAGACTCCTTACATAATGAGTACACCAAAATTGAAGGAGTTGCAAATGCAGCTTGAAGAACTTCTGAATAAGGGGTATATACACCCAAGTGTATCACCTTGGGGTGCCCCAGTCTTGTTTGTGAAAAATAAAGATGGAACGTTAAGATTGTGCATTGATTTTAGACAGTTGAATAAAGTGACTGTAAAGAACAAGTATCCTCTACCAAGGATTGATGATCTTTTTGATCAATTAAAGGATGCAAATATATTTTCAAAGATAGATCTCAGATCGGGATACCATCAAGTAAGAATTTAGGAGGAGGATATCAAAAAGACCGCCTTTAGGACAAGGTATGGTCATTATGAGTTCACAGTGGTGCCATTTGGGTTGTCAAATGCACCAACTATTTTCATGTGATTAATGAATGGTGTCTTCCGAGAATATTTAGACAAGTTTGTCATTATATTTTTGGATGACATTCTTATATACTCTAAGACAGAAGAAGAGAATGAACATCATTTAGGGATGGTTTTGCAAGTATTAAGGGAGCATCAATTGTATGGAAAATTGAACAAGTGATCATTTTATCAGAAACAAATTCATTATTTGGGGCATATCATCTCAAAAGATGGGATAGCAGTGGACCCCAAGAAGATTGAAGCCATTAGAGAATGGTCAACACCAAAGAATGTGATAGAGGTCAGATCATTCATGGGCCTTGCAGACTACTACAAGATATTCATTGGAGGATTCTCAAAGATAACACACCCAATCACTTCCTTGCAAAGAAAAGGTATGAAATTTCAGTGGACGTCGGACTGTGGAAAGAGTTTTCAACATTTGAAACAATTATTGACAAGTGCTCCAATACTAAGGATTGCAGACCTAAATGAAGATTTCATTGTATGCATAGATGCATGTAATGAAGGACTTGGTGGAGTCCTCAGCCAAAATGGATTTGTGATATGTGATGAATCAAGGAAGTTGAAGGAGCATGAAAGAAACTATGCCACTCATGATTTGGAGTTGGCAGCCATAGTGCATGCCCTGAGGAAATGGAGACACTACCTCATGGGAAAAAGGTTTGAGTTAAGAACAAACCACAATGGTTTGAAATATTTATTTGATCAACCAAATCTAAATGCTAGACAAAGTAGATGGTTATAATTTCCAAGCGAATATGACTTTGATATAAATCATATCAAAGGGAAAGAAAATAAAGTGGCGGATGCACTCAGTAGGAGGGTGCATGAGCTTCATGCTACAACCATCAACATGTATCAGACTGATGTTAAAAGAAAAATTATGGAGGCTACAAATACAGACTCGCAATACAAAGAATTGATAGCAAAACTACAACAAGGTAAGACACCACAGAAGATGGATATTTATAAGTTGGGAGTAGATGGAATACTACTGCACAAGAACAAAATTTTTGTACCAAATGTCCAGGATTTGAAACGTATAATTTTGCATGAGATGCATAGTGCTCCTTATGCAGGGCACCCTGGATACTAGAAAACCGTAGCAACGGTCAAGAGCCAATACTTTTGGACAGGTATGAAGAGAGAACTTGCAGAATACATCGCTAGGTGTATGGAATGCCAGAAAGTTAAAATAGAGCATAGGCACCCAACAAGATTACTGCAACCTTTTCCCATTCCTGAATGGAAGTGGGAAGTGGTTACAATGGATTTTATTACGGGATTGCCCAGAACAGGCAAGTTACATGATTCGATTATGGTAGTGGTGGACAAGCTTACAAAATCTACTCATTTTATTCCACTAAAAACTACTCACAAAACAACATATGTTGCTGATATTTTCATGAAGGAAGTGGCACGATTGCACAGAATTCCTAAAACGATTGTGTCTGAAAGAGACCCGAAATTCACCTCGAATTTCTGGAAAGGATTGTTCAAAGGATTTAGAATGAATCTGAACTTTAGTACAACTTACCATCCTGAGACTGATGGACAGACAGAGAGGGTGAATATATTGATAGAAGACATGTTGAGAATGTATGTGATGGATAAACCATAAAAATGGGAAGACTACCTACATTTAGTAGAATTCGCTTATAACAATGGGTATCAAGCATCATTGAAAATGAGCCCATTTGAAGCACTTTACGGTAGAAGGTGAAATACTCCAGTAAGCTGGGATAATCCAGCTGATAGAACAATAGTGGGGCTAGAGTTGCTCAAGGAGATGGAGGACCAGATGTTAAAAATTAAGCAGAATTTGAAAATTTCCCAAGACAGACAGAAAAGTTATGCTGATAAAAACTGAATCCACAGAGAATTCAAAGTGGGTGATCATGTTTTCCTAAAGGTAAAAGCTAACAGGAGTTCCTTGAAGCTGGGAAGCTACGCCAAGTTGGTAGCCAGATTTTGTGGACCATTTGAAATCCTAGTGAGGATTGGTCCCGTTGCTTATATAATTGCATTGCCTACATCTATGTTTGTTCATAATGTATTCCATGTATCATTGCTAAAGAAATACATACCTGATGCTAATCATGTTATTGATTGGAATGTTATTCAGGTGGAGCAAGAAGGTGCTTTCCAAGTGCATCCGGTGTGCATCCTGGATCGAAAAATCAAACAACTCCGGAATCGAGCCATAGGGCGTGTAAAGGTCCAATGGACCTGGTACGGACTTGAAGATGCTACTTGGGAGCATGAGGATGCAATGCGGGTAGAATACCCGCATCTTTTTGAAGAATTTTGAGAATTTTGTTGTATATGGGTACATGATGCACTAAGGACAGTGCATAAATAAGGGGAGGGGATTTTAATATCCCTTGGCTGAACCCAAATGTAAATATAATCCAAGTATATTTAAGCTAGTGAGCTGTTTAGACATCATTTTTGTAATACACCTTTCATGGCATGGTGTGCACATATACTACGCAGTAAAGGGATGTAAGGTGCACATTTCCTAATACCGCGCACAGTAACTAAAGTGCGCACAACCTTAAAGACAGAGGATACAGTGCCCAGTAACTAAAGAGCACACAACCTTGAGGTCAGTGGATACCGCACGTAGTAACTAAAGTGCGCGCAATATTAAGGTCAGCGAACCTTTGTGTATATAATATGCATTATAGACTGGTGAGCCAGTATTATAAGTCGGAATGCTTATGTATTGGAATTAGGCTAGCGCGCCTAGATGTTAAAGGCTAGAGCGCCTATTTTGTATATATCTCATGATTAATATAAAAATACATTGTTGCATGCAGACCGACCACGATAAAAGAGAAGAGGGACTAGATTCCGCCAAATAGGGAAAGGGAGGGCCTAAAGTTAAGAACAGGGCTAAGCTAGAGAGCTTAAAGCCAAAAATAAATATTATATTAATATTTCTTAAAAACATAAAGTACGGATAATTAATTTATCCTAAGTCGTAAAGTAGGGGAAAAGTGTATCAGAGTAGCTTCCAACATGACAAGCATCAAGTTGGAGACATGCATACTTATTGCCGAGACTTAGTTCCTTTGGGGGGATCGACCATTGTGAAGGGGGAGAACCTTACCATTTTTTCCTTCGACTAGAGAACCAATATCCACGATAAATTTTGTCAGTCCTCGAGCTACCTTGTATCTTCCTACCACTGTACCCAGACTAGATTGATATCCATTCGTGTTGGTGTACCTGTCAGCTTGGGAGCGGGATTGAAGAGGTGGGTTGTCAGGCCCGTGAGCAATTCTCTGAGTGAGTGAATTGCTGAGGATTGATTTCCTGAAGATGATAAACTGCAGCTACAATGCTCTGAGACTTTCAGTCTGACATGTTGTTGAAGCCTTGGAAGGGAAGTGGGGCAGCCGAAGGACTGTTGAGTAGAGAAGGGGCACACTTACTTAGGTGGGACATGCATGTGGGGAAGGAAAGGTTGTAGGCTGTGGTTGAGTGAACACCTGAGAGGGAGTCTGACCGTGAACCCTTAGCCGAGTTAGGAATCCCTTTCCCGGGTGGAGTCTAGTCCTAGCTCGGGGGTGAATCACTATTGAGAGTAATGAACAATGTAGTCTAAGTCTGAGAGGTTCATGGACGGTCTGCACATAGTTGGTGACATTATTACCAAGATAAGTACCGGTTATGTGCTGAATTCCATGCTGCATTGTCATTTATGTGTTTTATTGCTTGTGTGAGCATAACTATCCGTATGTTTAAGGATATACCCTATATACGCTGCATGTCTGTGTTCACTGTTAAATCAGTCTAAAAATCATATATTTATAGAACAAAACTATTTGTTTATCTTTTATATGTGAAGCTTTCGCTAGAGCATTGTATGTATATGTTTAATTGCATGCAATTTAGTATGTATGTATGCCTGTGTGTATATACGTATTTAGAGAGATAAAAAAAAGAAAAAAAAAGTTATGTGACATACCTCAGTTGAATACTGGGTGTTACATTATTTTTTTAGAACTAAGATAAGTGTTTGAGTAAGTGACATTCCCTAGTCAGTGGGTGGACGGGGTGTGTTATAGTTAGGTTTTGAAAGAAACATGTGTTCTATTCATTTCCCATTTAAATCTTGGTTTATTCGACTGAAAGATGGAAACATCAATCTATTTTTAATGAGAGTGTTATTGTTAATGCCCTAACACTTATTCATTATTAGTTTATTAGTCATGGTTAGGTCATCTGTAACATCTCCACTATAATCCCCAGTTTAATTAATGCTTGTGTAGATATAATTTGTGGCTACAGTCAAAGCGATGTAATATGAGAATTGCATTTCAATGTTTTAATAATAAAATTTGATGCCAGTTGCTAAGGGAACATGGACAAGAGATGGGGGATGAATTAATCAACAAGAGAGGGGAGTGTCTAGGATAATGTCCAAGAGGGGTCCAAGGGGGAATTACCCATGTATATTAATTTAACCATTTTCCTAAATTTTCTAATTGTATATGAACCTTCCAGTTTTTGATTGAGTATTCTCAAAGCCAATCATTGAATACATGTAAGAGGGTGGGTGGGTGTGTTCACATCCCAAAGTTATTGGGAACATGGGGGTTGAGTAAAATCAACTTGGGGAAGAGTGTGAGTGAAGAAAGGCAAGCCAAAGAGAGGAAATTTGTATGGGTTGGGACAACAATTTTTAGTAAGTCAAGTTTGTGCATGGGAAAGGAGGAGAGAGAAAGAAACAAATCTTAAAGCTAATGTAGCCATGGAGGGCGAATTCTAGAGCATGTTGGAGCGTAATTGGACTGAATTGGAGCTGGAAAACCAAAGAGCTAGGTTGTCAGGCCTCAAGAGTGAACTCATGTGTGAGTTGCACTAAATCAACAAGTGTTTGTTGTTGGTTTGTTAATAGTTTCGACCTAGAAACAATTTCCCTTGAGTTCCCAGCTAAGAGATTCCTATATACCTGTGCGAGAGACCTTGATAAACGAATGACACATTCCTTGGGTTAATCTTGATAAGCGGATGACACATCCCTGGGATTATCTCTAATAAATGAATGGTGCATTCCTTGGGTTGGACAGGTCAAGAGGAAGAGAGATGGTGGAAAATCTGGATAGTTGTAGGACAATATCAGTTGGGTTGAGAGTTTTATGAGCTATGAGTGGATTGTGAGAGACCACCCTCTTTTGTGGATTACTAGCCTCAACTTGGGGGTGATTAGATGTTGATATTTGGAACAGATGGTTGGATGGAATGTTCGTCCCAAGCAGCTGGTTGCACAACTGTTGTGAAAATATACATGTTTTTTCTTGTTGTTGTGTTAAATTATGTGTTTAATTGTTGTACATGAACTCTGTGTATTTGGAATTTATTTATATGTTGTTTTAATGAGTTGTTTAGTTACATTCATGTTGATTATTAGCAATATGTATATGCTTCTATTTTGTGGTTATAGACAATAAATAAATATGTTTTAATTTGTAGCTAAAAGCTACTGGAAATGAGTTAACTATAAATGAATTAAATTATTTGGCTGTAAATTTCATTTTTATTTATATTCTGCATCGTAATGTCCCTCAGTTGGGTTGGGGGACGTTACATCATCTTAGTAGTAGGTTACATCATGCTCACTTTATCTCTTATTTATAATAAATGAGATTCATTTGTATATGCATCTTGTCTTGTGCATTGAATACATTGTAAAACGAGGTTTCCATGTAAGAATGCGATTGAATATAGATAAACATGGAATGCATTTCATTAATATGATACACATAAATACAATTAATGTGACCTTTGGATTAATCTTCCAAGAGATCTCTTAGAGTCTCGATGATAGCTCATATTCACTTGACTATTCATATTCTGTCACAAGTGAATGATACCATAACCCTTAACAGATTAGGTTTCCAACACTCCCCCCCTTAATGCAAAGGAATGTGTGTGATTCCAAGCAGAGATATGAAATATGGAAGTGGAAAATTGCCAATGGATGAATGTGCTCTCTGAATCTAGTGGTTTTGGAATGACCACAAAAAAAATGGCCAACATAAGATGATTGTTGACGATTAAAATCACAACGAGGTTTTTGCCCGCAAAGTATTGCTAAAGCCTATTATTATAAGCTAATAAGATAAATAATACTAGTAGGTGGGACCCCCTTGTAGATTGGGAGATCAAATCTCGTTCTTATTTCATGTTTATGCTGTTGTTCGACACTACTTACATGGTTGATGAAATCCTGGTTATATTGGTGATGGATAAGGCCTATTGTGTGTTGGTTCTAATTGCGACAATTAAATGATGGATAAGGCATGTTACGTGTTTTTTCTGCTGCTCTAGGCTCCGATTTCATGTTACGATGGCCTATGTTATCCATTGTTATCATTGCTATATGTTCTTGGATTCATTACTGTGACACCTGCACAAGAGACATGTTAGTAATAATATATAAGAGAAGTTGAAAAGTGATAAAAGAAATATGACAAAGTGCAAAAGGAAGGAACTATACTATACTAATATGCTAACCTATATGCATTGAAATTAAAATGATCGTTGTTAATCCTAGCTAACAAGTAATAGCTATGCGATTTATTGAGTTACATGAAAACATGGTTGATATGCATTATTGTATAGTTGGAAATGGTAAGATATGATGTGGGTGGCGCGTTTGACAAGTGATGGATGTTAATTTCGATGCATGGTTTAATTGAATGAGTTAATGGTAGGCTAACTGGCGTGTACTAAGGAATTGAATGTGTGGGGGTGGAGGCGACATGCATTTACTGCACGTCACTCCTACTCCTTCCACTGGCCACCACCCTAGTTTGGCTATTGTTCAAATGTGTCTTGCTGTGGTTAGGCTTTGATTTTCAAGGAGAGGAAGAACCGCTCGACCAAGATCATGTTTTTAAGATGCTTTTGGTTATAGGTATGTCTTTTTTCCATCCATGAATATGATCTGGTTATGAAATAGATATTGGCTCGAGATGTATGGGTCTGTGCTTTCCTTAAGTTTGACAATTGTGTAAATTCATGATAGTTTTCTGGAATGAATCGTTGGTGTGGATTTCATTGCAAAAATGTTTGAAGTCACAATGTTATTGATCAGTCTGAGTGTTAGAAGCCACGAAGTCTCTTTGTCTTCCTTATTGGTCTTGGTTGAAGGGTTTTCATTCGGTCCAGATTGGTTGGTCGTCTCAACACATTCCTATCACCATACCCAGTCATTTTCTGTTATGGGGTTTACTGGGTTTGAAACACATGTGTCACTGCATATCGTTTCACTTGGGTATGGCCTCATTCATATTACTAATGTTTTCGCAGTGGGTTGTGATGGATGTTATTCCAAGGGGCTTGCTTAAGGTTGGCTATTATTTCCTAGCTTCATTTTATCTTAGCATTCTTGGGTTGATTGGGAAAACCACAAGGGTTATACTCTACATGTTATAAGTCTTATTATAGGACTAAAATGAAGCCTTTTCTCCTCTGTTCATCATCTCTCCTATCTCATGAACTGTCACCCTGTCTGCGAAGTTGTTGATGGTATACCATGTGTGTGCATCATTGGTCTCGGAGGTTCTCACCTGATGATGTGAGTCGACACCTGTCTCCCTGTGTTGGTCCACAGAGGGAACCCTTGATTTCTTAAGCCCGGTTTTGATAAGATGGAACCGTATATCTTGCAGGGTATACTATTAATGGTTATGAATTGGTGGTGTATTGTTGACAATGTTTGATTACTGGCTCACCCCCGTTGATTATGTTGATAGTGGTTTTGGTTTTGGTATTCAGTCACTGCATTGGTTATTATAATCAAATGGATAAGCTCGACATGGTTAATTGGTTGATTGAAGAAATGGGATTGAATATACAGTCACTGCCTTTTACATTGTGATTATTGAATTGTTGACCCAGCATTAGTTTTATCTGGTTAAGTCACAACAATGCTTTGTGCGTGATGCATGGGTATGTGTGGCCTTCCTACAACATGTTAGGTTGAGTTAATAATTACTGTGACAATGTGTTTTAAATTTCCATGGGAGTATTGCAATCGTGGTGATTATGGTATGGCCATCCACTATATATGCTATGGATATTATTGATTGCGCCATCAGAGATGGTCACAGGGTTTTAAACAAAATGGTTTTGTTGCAAATTTGATCAATTTATGAGATGAGATCAGGCTTACTGTTGCTACCTCGTTGTATTGATTGATAGCCCAACATTGTGGATGTTTAGATTTAGAGTAGTTGGACCTGTACAGTCACAGAAATAGTCTGTGTTTTGTTGAGTGGTTTGTGTATCCTACAACATCGTATGAGTTGGAATGGTGACTGTTGTTATTGTGTGTTTAAATGGCAGGACATGATTATTATATTGATAATTGTGTTTTATTGTCCACTGTGTATGTTTGATGAAAGGCATGGGTTCTGTGGAAGTATGGTCTCGTTGCAATTTAATTGCTAATTGGAATTGAGGGATGAAATGGGGCATGATTTTTGTGTCTGTGTTTGATTAAGGAAATAATTCATGGAAAGTGGTTGATTTTTTATGCTGAACAAAGTTGAAATAAGTGACTGTGTATTCATTTGGAAATTGTTTTAAAACAATAAGTGTACAAATGAGAAGAAACAAAACTCTTTTACATGTTGCTATGGAAAGTATATTGTCTTGTTTTGTTGACACTATGTTAAATATTTATTTATGAACAATGAGCAAGTTAATACACATAGTTGATTGAGTTTTACACAGTGGTTTTTTTAAATTGATCATAACAATCATTCGGTTGGTATTGTATCTTTTGCGATGGATATAGAATGGTTTTATGGATTACTTAATTAATTTTATGAATAGTATCCAGTCTCTTTCCCTACCATTATTTTTATTTTTTCTAATTACAACCCCATCGCCTTCCCACATTCATTTTTCACTCCCAGTTCTAAAATTTAATTATAGTCAAGAACAGTTCTGTATTGAAGCAGTTTGAAATCATAGTTTCTTGGTTGGATCACAGTGATATATTCTTTGGTTTGCATTACAGTTGATTTTTTGTTGTCTTTAATAAGTAACCATGCTTCTTTTCCCCCTCATTTTATTATGTTTCTCTCAATACAAACCCCTTGCATATCCCAAGACCTTTTTTTCACCCGCTACTCATTGACAATAGTTAAACAATTTATATGGATTGGACTGCATGAATCTGATATGTTGCTAAGCCAAAGTATTTTTTATATTTTTAAGGAGTTGTCATGTATGGATGTAAAGGAACTATTTGCTAATCAATCATGCATGCATGACTGAGAGGTTTCGGCTGACGTAGCCATGGCAGAGGCAACCGAGGAAGAGGTAATTGGAATAGAGGCCGAAGAAGGGCAAGATTCTTCATACACTTTGATGTTGACTCGCAAGAGTTAGGCCAGTTGTTTCAGGTCGAATTTTTCAATTGGATTGGGAAAGGAGTGGTCCAACCTAGGCCTGAAAGGCCTCCTTTAATAACTCCACAAGCCCCTAGTATTCTTGTGCCCCCTCATGTCTCATTGCAACCCGAGGTTCTTGAAAATAGCTGATGGCCCAATTTATCATTACATGCTCCCCCGCCTAACAATCAGATTGTCCAAGCAATCCCAACCCACTTGCCAGTGCAATCCTCCCATGCTAGCAAAATATTGAAAACCGAGGCCCACCATGCCCCTAACAAAGGAAAATCCACTACTTCTCCTTCCTCACCCTCCAATGGCTCTGATAAATCTGTGTCTTCCCGAATGCATTTGAGGGACGATTGTTCTCATGTGATCAACAAGATTAGGCCTAAAGGCTCAATGCAACCAAAGGAAAATTCATAAAAATCGAAGGGTGACAACAACAATCAAGGAAAGATTGCATCTCAGAGTGGGAAATATGGTTTTTGAGTTTTTATTTTATTTATTGTTGATGACATTAGACTTCAGAAGTTTTGTACAACATGTTTTCTTTGGATATATGAGTAATATAGTTTTTGAAAATAATTTCAAATATCAATGAGATAAATTGTCAAATGTTAATGTGATGATGGGAGTCACAAGGAGGGGCATTTTGCTTAATTAACTAGTTATGTTATGATTGTTAAGAGCTAAAAGGATTCACAAGGGGTCCCACCTACTAGATATTATTTATTTATAACCCTTATTATGATTATTACTTTTCTCTCTAACTAAAAAGTTGGGTGAGTATTTTAATTAACTTAACTAATGAGGTGGTTCAACTACTTCAACCAATTCTAATTTGCTTAAAGGAAAAAGGAAAGGGAGGAACAAAAGGAGGATAGAAGGAGAAGCATACTAAGGTTTTCTCTTTGAGTTTATGTTGAGATAGTTCAATTTTCATTCATTCCTTAATTTATCACAAGACTGATTATCCCTGAACTGATTCGACCTCAGAAACAATCCACTTTCATGCATTACATTCCCCCTACCATCATAGGCTTGAGGAAAAAGGCGTTGATAATCTCGGTTCCAGTTTGCATACTTGTTCATAGTATGAAGAAGAGCTTGAGAGAATAGGTCTTCCCCAGGGAGAATCAGTTAAACAGATAGACATGTTTGCCCTCTTACAACTAGTATAATATATGAACAATCGTATGACAATGTATGAGCAAAAGGGGACTATCTCCCCTTTCACCCCTGGAGCTTCATCCTCTTCTGCACCCCCCTTTAGAAATCCGATTGAAAATATTTTTCAACCTAAATCTATCTTTCCTCGAAGTTGGTGTAACTTCTACGAGGAACACCACGAGGAAGCCACACGTGAGATAAAGAAGAGTGTCGGAGATAAGATCTTTGGTGAAAGACCAGAAACTACTATCCCTGTCCTAGATTTCACAGATCCTGAAGATGTCATGATCATCAACACTAGGAGCAAAGCCTATGCTCCTAAGGGCAAATTTCATCTTCCCTGCAATTCTTCCAGCCCGAGCACATTCTCATCCGCTGCTACTGTACAGGTTCCTAAGGTTCCTGATAGTCAAGGAATAACTTCCCCTCTCCCCTCTTCCAAATACAATATCTTTAATCAGTTGGCCAACATAAAAGAATATGCAACCCTTCTAGACATGGTTCTCGTCCTTGAACAACAGTTGCATCTGAAACAATTCATGGAAGGAAAAACTTCCATTGTAGCCAATCTTTTTGAAGAGGTAAACGAAGAGGATTCCTATGTAAATAAAGTAGGTGTACATAACTTTAGATACTCTGTAAAAAATCCTCCTTTTTATATTTCTGTAAATATTATGGATAAGATAGACCATTATTGCCTCATTGATGGTGGTTTGGACCCGAGTGTGATGTCGAAGATTATTATGGAAGAGCTAGACTTGTCTTGTACAAATGAAAATGCCAGAAGCATGATCTCCTATAATAGTCTACAAGAAACGACCATAGGTGAGATTAAAGATGTAATCTCAATTTTATTCGCACACCCTGAAATAGGGACAACCCTTAGTATTCACGTAATTGATATGCCTGTAAGAAATTACTCAATTATCTTGGGAAGGGATTGGAAAGCCTTAACAGGTGGATACCTCTCACTCGACAGGACACATTTATTTGTGCCTTGGAATGGTAAGAACATTATAGTCCTTATAGAGGGAAGGAAATCACCCTACATAGAGAGTGTTCCACAACCTAATGTAAACGCCTATAATCTTGGTTGTCGTTACCTTTCAATTTTTGGAGATTCTGAGCTTGTTGTGAACCTTGTACGTAAAATTTACCCTCCTAGCAACAAGTTGATGAAACAATATACCCAAACTGTTTGGGCGCTTATCTCAAACCTGTTATCTTTCAATATCACTCATGTTAAGAGGGAGTTGAATTCAATCGTTGATCGGTTAGCTGCTTTTGAAGCCTCTCCTAATCAGAAACTTTTTCCACACAGGCCTGATTGTACTTTTCAATCTCTATATCATCCACATATCCCTGGCAATATAGAGTCTTGGTAGACCCTCCCTAATGATGAGAACATTTGTGATTTTATTCAAGATGAACCTATTAAGACCAAGGAAATTATATCCATAGAAAACGACAAGATTCATAAGGTCCTGAATCCTCTAGAGAGTTCGTTTTCATCGTGTGATGCAAGCAATAAAGAGAAATAGGAAGAAGAGGAGTGAATAAGGAAGGTGGGTGAAACCATCTCCTTGAACATTGGGGCACTCAAATCTTTAAAGAATGTTAAAATAAGTGTCCAATGTTATGATAAAGAAGAAATGAAGTTGGCCAAGCTACTTGGTAGATTTCAAGTTGTTTTTGCTTGGTATTATGAGGATCTTTGTGGTTTTGATCCTGGTCTTATTCAACATGCTATCCCCATCAAGGATGGGACAAAACCAGCTAGGCAAAAACAAAGACCTATTAACTCTGCATTTAAAGAAACTTTTCAAAGGGAGCTAGAAAATTTCTTAAGGGATGGGACTATTTTTGCAGTCTACCCTGAATGGGTTTCCAATTGGGTACCTATTTCGAAGAACACTGATCATATTAGAACCTGCATTAATTTTCACACTTTTAGTCAGGCTATTATGAGAAATCCTTTTCCTCCTCTCAATATGAAAATGATTCTGCAGCAGGTTGTAATGTCACAGATGAGGCCCTTACTTGACAATTTTTTGGTTTACAGTAAAATCAAGGGAAAAGGGGCAGATGTTCACAAAACCACTCTCATCACTAATTGGGGTACCATGACTTATAAATTCCTATTTTCTGGCTTACCTGATGCAAGTACCACTTTTAAGAGACCTATACACACAACTCTTGGTGAATTGATCAGTATCCATATCTACCTTGATGATCTAATCATATATGTTAAGGGGATGATAATTACCTCAGAGATCCAAGTGTTATTTCTGGGTCCTTTCAAAATTGCTTTTGTCCAGGATACTAACTCTTACGTTCCAAAGGATTTACAGGAGCAATTGTTCTGCTACAACACTAACAATTCTCACTTGAAACATTACGAGGGACCAACGTGAAAAGTTCTAACGCTGTTTGGATTTTCTGTATACTAGTAACATAGCTCTGCTTTCAATTTTGCACTATTTCTTTTCTTCTTTATAGTAGTTTGACTTCTGCTTTCTGTTTTAGAACTTTTCTTACAACTTTTACATTTCTATCATTTGATTGCTGCTGTCTTAATCTTTGCAATTTTACTTTTGTCATGTTTTTGTTGCGAACCATCCTTTAGTTAATTTGGTCAAAATAAGAAGTTGGATCAATTCTGTCACAGTGACACTCCTGCAAAGCATTGTTAGTCAATAACAATCAAGCTTACACAACTATTACAATGTTTTCCCTAAAAGCACCCTTGAATTGGTTATCTACTTCCACTGCTATCTAAATTTTTTTTGGGGGTTATCTCCCGCTTCTGCTTTCCTTTTCTTCATCCATTTGAGAATTTAAAAGAGAAATTCCATAAATTTTCTCCTTGAAGTTATGAGTCGATCCCGGTTGAACGATTATGCACATAGTGGTAAAAACCCTCATACTTAACACTTTTCATGAGTTATTCCCGAATTCTCGATTATTTTCCCATTAAATCTGCTCATTGCCCCCTATTGCATAATCATCCTGGTTAGATCTGCTTGACCTATGAAACCACGAGTTGTGAGTTCTAATCTGTTGAATTTTTTTTCCCTATGGAGTCGCCAGTTTGTTAATGATTAAAATCGCAATGAGGTTTTTCCCCTCAAAGTATTGCTAAAACCTATTATTATAAGCTAATAAGATAAATAATACTAGTAGGTGAGACCCCCTTGTAGATTGGGAGATCAAATCTAGTTCTTATTTCATGTTTATGATGTTGTTCGACACTACTTACATGGTTGATGAAATCTTGGTTTTATTGGCAATGGATAAGGCCTATTGTGTGTTGGTTCTAATTGCGATGGTTAAATGATGGATAAGACATGTAACGTGTTTTTTCTACTGCTTTAGGCTCCAATTTCATGTTACGATGGCCTATGTTATCCATTTTTATCATTGCTATCTATTCTTGGATTCATTACTGTGACACCTGCATAGGAGACATGTTAGTAATAACATATAAGAGCAGTTGAAAAGAGATAAAAGAAATATAACAAAGTGCAAAAGGAAGGAACTATACTATACTAATATGCTACCCTATATGCATTGAAATTAAAATGATCATTGTTAATCCTAGCTAACAAGTAATAGCTATGCGATTTATTGCGTTACATGAAAACATGGTCGATATGCATTATTGTATAGTTGGAAATGGTAATATATGATGTGGGTGGTGTGTTTGACAAGTGATGGATGTTAATTCCGATGCATGGTTTAATTGAATGAGTTAATGGGAGGTTGGTTGGCATGTATTAAGGAATTGAATGAGTGGGGGTGGAGGCGATGTGCATTTACTGCATGCCACTCCTACTCCTTCCACTGACCACCACCCTAGTTTGGCTATTGTTCAACTATGTCTTGCTGTTGTTAGGCTCCGATTTTCAAGCAGAGGAAGAACCGCTCGGCCAAGATCGCATTTTTAAGGTGCTTTTGGTTACGGGTATGTCTTTTCTCCATTTATGAATCCTCTCTGGTTATGAAATAGATATTGGCTCAAGTTGTATGGGTTTGTGCTCTCCTTAAGTCTAGCAACTGTGTAAATTCATGATATTTTTCTGGAATGAATCATTGGTGTGGTTTTCATTGCAATTTTTTTTGAAGTCATAGTGTTATTGATCAGTCTGAGTGTTAGAAGCCATGAAGGCTCCTTTTCTTCCTTATTGGTCTTCGATGAAGGGTTTTCATTCAGTCCACATTGGCTAGCCGTCTCCATGCATTCCTATCACCTTACCCAGTCATTTGTTGTTATGGGGTTTACTGGGTTTGAAACACTTGTGTCACTGCGTATCGTTTCACTTGGTTATGGGCTCGTTCATATTACTAATGTTTTCACAATAGGTTGTGATGGCTGTTATGCCAAGGGGCTTGCTTAAGGTTGACTGTTATTTCCTGACTATGTTTTATCTCAAAATTCTTGGGTTGATTGGGAAAACCACGAGGGATATACCCTGCATGTTATAAGTGTTGTTACAAGACTAAAATGAATCCTTTGCTCCTCTTTTCATCATCTCTCCTATCTCGTGAACTGTCACCCTGTCTGTGAAGTTGTTGGTGGTATACCCTGTGTATGCACTATTGGTCTCGGAGGTTCTCACCTGATGATGGGAGTTAACACCAGTCTCCCTTTGTTGGTCCACAGAGGGAACCCTTGATTTCTTAAGATTGGTTTTGATAAGAGGGAAGTGTATGTCCTATTAGGTATACTATTAATGGTTATGAATTGGTGGTGTATTGTCGACAGTGTTTGATTACTGGCTTTCCCCTATTGGTTATGTTGACAATGGTGTTGGTTTTGGTATCCAGTCACTGTATTGGCTATTATAATCAAATGGATAAGATTGGCATAGTTAATTGGTAGATTGAAGAAATGGGATTGAATACACAATACATGCCTTTTACATTGTGATTATTGAATTGTTGACCCAACATTAGTTTTAACTGGTTAAGAGACAACAATTCTTCGTGCGTGATGCATGGGTATGTGTGGCCTTCCTACATCATGTTAGGTTGAGTTATTGATTGCTGTGACAGTGTGTTTTAAATTTCCATGGGATTATTTCAATCGCGGTGATTATGGTATGGCCATCCACTGTATATGCTATGGATATTATTGATTGCGCAATCAGAGATGGTCACAGGGTTTTAAAAAAAATGGTTTTGTTGAAAATTTGATCAATTTATGAGATGAGATCAGGATTACTGTTGCTACCTTGTTATATTGATTGATAGCCCAACGTTGTGGATGTTTAGATTCAGAGTAGTTGGACCTGTACAGTCACATAAATACTCTGTGTTTTGTTGAGTGGTCTGTGTATCCTACAACATTGTATGAGTTGGAATGGTGACTGCTGTTACTGTGTGTTTAAATGGTAGGACAAGATTATTATATTGATAATTGTGTTTTACTATCCATTGTGTATGTTTGATGAAAGGCATAGGTTCTGTGGCAATATGGTCTCGTTGCAATTTAATTGCTAATTGGAATTGAGGGATGAAATTGGGCATGCTTTTTGTGTCTGTATTTGATTACGAAAATAATTCATGGAAAGTGGTTGATTTTTTATGCTGAACAGAGTTGAAATAAGTGACTGTGTATTCATTTGGAAATTGTTTTAAAACAATAAGTGGACAAATGAGAAGAAACATAACTCTTTTATAGGTTGTTATGGAAGGTATATTGTCCTGTTATGTTGACATTGTGTTAAATATTTATTTATGAAGAGTGAACAAGTTAATACACAGAGTTGATTGAATTTTACACAGTAGTTTTTTTAAATTGATCATAGCAATCATTTAGTTGGTATTGGATCTTTTGCGCTGGATATAGAATGGTTTTATGGATCACTTAATTAATTTATGAACAATATCCACTCTCTTTCTCTACCATTATTTCAATTTTCACTAATTACAACCCCATCGCTTTCCCACATTCATTTTTCACTCCCTGTTCTAAAATTTAATTACAGTCAAGAAGAGTTCTGTATCGAAGCAGCTTGAAATCACAGTTTCTTGGTTGGATCATAGAGATATCTTCTTTGGTTTGCATTACAGTTGATTGTTTGTTGTCTTTGAGCAATAACCATGCTTCTTTTCCCCCTCATTTTTCATGTTTCACTCAATACAAACCCCTCGCATATCCCAGGACCTTTTGTTCACCCCCTTCTCATTGACAACAATTAAACAATTTATATGGATTGGACTACATGAATCTGATATGTTGTTGAGCCAAAGTCTATTTCATATTTTTAAGGAGTTGTCATGTATGGATGTAAAGGAGCTATTTGCTAATTGTTAATGTTTATGCCATTATTATAGTTCTTTGCATTTCAATAGATAAGAGCATCATAAGAACAAGATCACTAAGAAATACACATTCACAAGAGACAAAACATTTATCCCGGGAAACCCTTTAGGGGAAGAAAACCCAACAAAACTTCCTTATCATAAATAGCTTATACAATGTTCAAGAGATAACTCAAACCAATATAGATATTCCTCCCCAAGAGATGCGCCACTCTTCTCCCTCTCTCCAACTGCAGTGATAATTGCGGCCTCCTTAAGAGAATGGAGCAAGGCAGGTTGTGTGTTAGAAGTGAAACTAGCCTCTCATTATGAATTGGCACATGTGAGAGGTTTTCCCTTGTGGAGCCGACCTCTCCTTTGGGTCATTAAAACAAACTGAGTAAGATTAACAATAATAGCTGCTAGGGCTGACTTCTTATTCTTCCCTTTATGGTTTTAGATGACCAATACATGAGAGTTTGGTCATATACAATTACCAACATGATTAATCCTGATAGGGATTAGCCTAATAATAAAATAACAATATGAAGATATAGCGGTTATTATTTCAACCTCCCCCCTTAACAAGAAGGAATTATTCTTCATGACATCGGTGAAATTCGCATCATCGTGGCATCGGAGATAAGTCAATATCATCTTGAACCATTGGCTAGCATGTTCACGAGTCATCGGAAGTTTTCTTCATCGACAAAATTATCATTCTTGAAGGAATGCTATCATCATCTGCATCAAATATGTATACATTAAAAATGATACCTGTCACAACACTAATTTGGAAATACTACACTTGCTTTCGATGTCTGATGTTAAGATGTGCTTCAGGTTCATGTTTCTTCACGTCTAACTAGAATTGGGAAGCAGAATATCATCATCTCCTTTATGTCTAACAACTAGATTGAGCGAGGAATCACAGCGTCATTAACTGCGATCTAACAACTAGGTCGGAAGCGAGGAATCATATTGCTTTACTTCTAACAACGAGGAGTGGAAACGGAACACATCAACATCTCACTTTCACGATCTAACAGCGAAGATTGAGCGAGAATCATCTTGCTTTATATTAATCTAACAACTAGGTGGAAGCAAGGAATCAATGGCGCTTTCGATCTAGCAGTGAGTTAGGAAGCATGACTCCATATTGCTTTATGTATAACAACCTTGAGGTCAAAATCCAAGAAAAGGATCTGCAATACGTCATGCTTTACATCAACAGCAATTGGGAAGCTCATCTTAGCTTCGTCTAATAGCGGCGAGGTCGAGCAAGGATCCTGCATCATGCTTCGTCTAATGGCGAGGATGGAAGCATGACTCATCTTTCTTTATGTCTAACAAGCGAGGTCAAAGCAGGGATATATATACTCCTCCTTTCAGGGAAGGTCCTTCCGGACTATACCAAACTTATCAGAAGTGTTCAAACTTTACATGAGATAGGGCTTAGTCAACAAATCCAACAACACATTCATCCAGGTACTATTGGAGCTTCAAAGGCTCCTCTACAGCTATATGTCCTTGTTGAATGAAATGATATAGCGGATCTCACTGTGATTCGACCTATCATGGAATATAGTATTTTCTGTCATCATCTTTTATCGCAGCTCTGGTTGTCACATATAGAATTAGAGTTGCTCATCCTCGATCAAATAGGCTGTGGTAACTTTGGAACCCATGTTGTAGCGGCTAAGCATAATATGTGACAGTGTACTCTGCTTCGTATAAAATCTTGGATTGCTTCACTACTCGCCACGAGATCCATGGGTGATCCCAAAATTTGAAACAACATCCAGTGGTTGCATTGCATTATGGCTTCTACCCAATCTGAATCAGTGTATCACTCAATGTGAAGTCATGATCTCCATCATGGGCCATAATCCATTGTACCTTTAAATGTACCTCATCACATGTTTTGCTGCAACCCAATGGAAGTGACTTGGTTCAACCATGAACTAGATCAAGGTGTTCTTTGCAAAACAAATGTCTGGTGTTCATCCATTACGTCAATGATCCAATAATCTGATACATGCGATTAATGGGCATCTATCCAAATCACGATGATATCGTCAGCTGCTTGACTTTAGCTTTACATGGGTGTATTCATGGACTTTCATTCTAACATGTCAAATCTCTATTTCATTGTGTACTTCCATTGGTTAAGGAATATTCTTTTTGGACTCTGCCATAACTCAAGGACTAAGAAGTAATGCATTAGGTCATTCATTTCAATTCTGCGACAAGTCTCTTTTTACATTCCGGTGATGATCTTTCTTCCTCGGTTAAGAACCAAGTGTCCCACATCTGATAATAGTAATATTCAGTTCATTATCCATAATTTTGAAGTAGAGATTTGAGTTCTCTTGAGTAAAGCCTAAGCTCGTCAATAAGCTGTCTATATGGCCATACCAAACTCACGGGATCTCTTCCAATCCGTATAAGGCTTTCTTCATCGGTAGAACGCCGGAACTCTTCAACCTCAAATCCTTGGGAGTTTCTCTATATACACTTCCTCTTCAATAACACCGTTTAGGAAGGCATCCTTCCGTCCATCTGGTGTGGCTTCCATTTCATCTTGGCAGCAGAGATATAATGGTTCTGAAATCGAGTTTATCACGGCCATAGGAAGAGAATGTCTCTTTATAATTCAATGCCATGGGAAAATATGGCCGAAAAATGCTTCTTTATATTTCTGATACTTCCATCGATGACATGTTTTATTTTGAAGAGCCATTTGATGATACCACATCCTTACTTCTTGATGCAGAACTATTTCCCATACATCATTCTTTATTATGGATTGGTATTCCTATGTCATGGCATCAGCCCATTCCTTATTTTGAATGGCTCTTCAAAGCATGTAGGTTATTCATCAAGTAGATTTCACATCAAGGCCGTATGTGCGGAGAATGGCTTTGGTCTTTTCACTGTCTAAATTAGTTCCTTCCTAGAACACCATACTTCTCTCCATATTAATTTCTTTTTCCCAAGCGGGATTTCTTTTATGGGAGAAGGACATTTGAGGAAGTTCTTGAACTTATGTTATATCATGATCTTGAAGTCTCCTCATGAGAGTCTACGACTTCCGCCACGAGGTTATCGGCTCGAGAACTTCCTTCCGCAGTTAAGCGTAGTTTTGGGGATTAAGGGTTCCTCTTCATATGCTTCTTCAAGATGGCATCTTCTCGATTTCTTAAGTCTTTGCTTTTCTATCAAAGGTCACGTCCCTGTGATCTCAATATGGTGGTGACCGAATGGTCGAGGAGCCTTGGATACCTCACAATATCCTACAAATATCCCAGCGCTTCTTCAGGAGGTTCGACTTAGTTATTTTCTCTTTGGTATATGAATAAATACCGGGCAACCAAATATTTTGGATAAACTTGCCTATGGCTTCTTTAGATGGTTTCTTCTAGGTCTTGAACCCAAGTGAACTATGTGATAATCTGTTTTGGACATAAATTTTTGATCTTGTTGCTTCAACCCGTTAGTGCATTGGAAGATCTTGATGGTGGATCATGGTCTTTACAACTTCCATAATTGTTCTATTCTTCCTTTATTCCCCACCATTTTGTTGGGGATTATAGGAATTGGTAAGTTCCCTCTTGATCCCATCATCTGTAGTTTATGAACTTTCCTTTGAAGATGTATATTCTCCTCCATTATCGACACGAGTATCTTAATCTTTCTTTGAAAGGATTCTCTATCAGGCTTTGAATTCCTTGGTTATAGAATACTTCATCTTTAGATTTTTAAGAAATATATCAAGGTCTTGAGAATAATCATCAATAAATGATACATAGTATACATGCCGTAAGGAGAATGATGGCATTAGGCCACATACATATGAGTGAATGAGCTATAGGACTCCTTCTTCTTTGCTGTCTTTCTTTGGAAAGGGTTCTTGATGTTCTTCCTTTAGCATCCATTGCATATGCCTTCGATCAACCTTGAGTTACGGTAGGCTTGTGACGAGTGTTGCATGTAATGGTAGCACCTTAATGATGTGAATGATCTTCTATGCCAAATTTCACATGGAGTTTTTAGATGGGTCTGGTAGGTTTAGGTGACCGCTATTATATGAAGCAATTTTCTTCATAGATGTGATTGCTTCATTTAAAAGGTTTTCCCTTAGCCCACATGGAACTTCTCCATCTATGAAGAGAACATCTATAGCCTTTCTTGTCTAAAAATGATATGGAAAGTAAGTTCTTCTTTAGGCATGAATGCGTGAAGTCGTCCTTCATTGTTATTGAGTTTTGGAATCTGGCTTATGGTTTGATTCTCCTATTCCCATGATGGGATATTGATAATCATCTCCAAGAGCACATAGAAACTTCTTTTCTGTGAAAATACAGAGTATTTTCTTCACAGTCATGTGCTTTGATGCTGCTTATGAGCCATGTGTCCTCTCCGGTGATACAGATCCTGAGAGAGATCAAGACATGGTCATAATCATCTTCATAGGTGGTTCTTCATCTTGACAATGTAAGCATGTTTCCTTTGTGCTTCCTCTTGTACTCTTCTCTTGACTAGACAATTATTCTGTGTGCCCCATATTATCACAATGATAGCATTGTATGAATGAGATATCTTGTCCCTTGCACGTTACAATCCTTTATTAGAAATTTCTTGAATAAGATTCTTGGTTGTTGAATTTGTTTGGTGTTTTTGGTTCTCTATGAGATTCCTTTTGAAGTAGGGTTTCTTCCTTCCTCCTTTTGTATGAGTAGCTAGGGCGATCCTTCGTCCCTTGCTAAGTAATTAGCACATGGTTGGCTACCCTTGTCTTCTTGGGTGCATTCTTCCCATAGGCTCTCAGAAACATGGATTTCTCCTTTCTGCCACATATTGACTAGATGAAGGCATCCCAAGGTCTTGAGACCATTTAGGGCCATCATTACAAATTCATCCCTAATGAGTAAGTGTCTCCAATCTCTTTCAACTTCTTTTATTTACGAGATTTGGGAGAAATATTCTTGAATCATTTCCTCCTTCTGCATCTTAATTCTTCAAGTGAGTTCTTAGATTAATATTTCGATTGATGTTCTAACTTTTCAACTAAAAGCATAGTTTGCTTAGGCATCAAACATTTCATGGAGTTTTATTGGATGATACATATAGGATCGGTGGTCTTTGATTGAATCAGCAATTATTCTTTTGGCCACAGATGAGTCCCTTCGATGCTTAAGCTTTCTCGACATCTTGGTTCCTCCGCCTTCTTTGATAAATCTTGCTGGTCATTTTACGCAAGGATCAAGCCGATCCTATACTTCTAGGCACAAAGTTGTCTATGCCTTCTAGTTTCTCAAGCAGCTTTGTGCTTGCAGACATCTTGTACTTGTATTGTGAAAATAACCAAAAGTGAAAATCTTGAAATCAGAATTTTGACCTTACCGGAGTGCTTGGTGAGTACAGTAGCACAGTGTCGCTGGATTGATAAATCCAATTTTACCCACAGGTGGAAAAATCTGATCTGTGATTTAAATTTGAGTACCACGGTACTCACGAATGCCCGGTTTTACGGTACTTAAGTATTTTTGTGGAAACTAGGAGGTTTGAAGCTACGGAAGATCGGCCACTGAGAATGTGCGCTCTAGGTGCCAAAATTGATCCTTGGGGGAGGGCCCAACTTTATAGGTTGTTAGGGAGATGAAAATACTTTCTTTTTTCAAAACCCTAATTTGAAGGTGCTACAACAGTGATGTTTTTTTTTTGTTACCTAGTGAAAGATGCTCTATTATGTCAAGATCTGATACCATATTAATATTTTATGCCATTATTATGGACTTTGGAATTTCCAATAGATAAAGAGCATCATAATAATAAGATCACTGAGAATATACATTCTAAAGAGACACAACATTTATCCATGAAACCCTCACAGAGGGAGAAAATTACATCAAAACTTCCTTATCATAAATGGCTTATACAATGTTCAAGAGATAACTCAAACCAATATAGATATTCCTCCCCAAGAGATCCGCCACCCTTCTTCCCCTCTCTCAGCCGATAATTCTGACTTGCCCCACCAAATGACAAGTGAGTTGTGTGTTAGAAGTGAGGCCTTAGCCTCTTATTTATACAAAGGCTGACGCGATGTGAGAGGGTTTCAGCGGCGGGGCAGATACCTCTCCCTTTCTGGGTGGAGTAAACCCACCTTCAAAGTGGTCTGGGTCTTCAATAACTCACGGGGCTGAATTCTTGATTGCGCCCTTTATAATTCGATGTGATCTGAGGATTTGGTCATTATAAAGATACCGACATGATTAATCCTATTAGGATCAATCCTAATAATAAAATAATAATAATAGATTTATAACCCATGAGTTACATTATTTCAACACTAATCGTGCATCCGAGAATTGATCTTTTTAAATTTGGGGTAGCCATGGGCGGGAGCAAGCAGGGAAGAGATGGTGGAGCAATTCCCAAGAGGCCAAGATTCTCCACATACACTTTGATGGGTGACTCATGAGGAGTTGAGTTGTTTGATCTGGATTTTTCAATTTAAGGTTAAAAAGAGCAAGGAGTGGTCCAAACTGGGCATGAAAGGCCTCATTCCAAACTCCACAAGACCTAGTATTCCGTGCCCCTTCATATCTCATTTGCAACACAGGGGTTCCCAAAAGCAGATGGATGGCAAAGAGATTGTTGACCGTGATCTCTCCAACATTTGTGGTTGGTGTTGGAAATAGCTGAAGAGCATTCTTATTATTTTGTTGTGGATTAAATCCCCATTGTGGATTAATCATGTCATTATTATTATTTTTTATTATTATAGTAATCCCCATTTAGGATTAATCAGGTCGGTAATTATATAAGGACCAAAACCCCTTTTACAGATTGGTCAAAACATAACTGTAAAAGGCAGAATAAGAAGTAGGCCCAAGCAGTTATAATGAAAGGGATAGATTTAATTAAAGGTGGATTTTACCAATTGAGAGAGAATTAAGTAACCGGTTGGTGACTCTTCTACGTGCCCGAGATTAGTATAAATAAGAGGCTGGCGCCTCACTTCTCACACACTTCTTGCTCATGATCTTATGAGGCAGTACACCTAAGTTGGAGAGAGGAGATGAAGGGTGGTGCATCTCTTGGAAGAGGATTTTTGTATTGGTTGAGTTATCTCTTGAACATTTGACTATTTATGATAAGGAAGTTTCTTTGGGTTTTCTTCCCTAGAGGTTTTCCCAGGATAAATGTTATTATTGTGGATGGTGACTCAATGATCTTGTTCTTATTATGATCTTATCTTATGAAATGCAAAGAACTATATAATAATGGCATAAACATATGTAGTATGAGTGGCTTTGAAGAAAGCACAATGCGCAGGAGGAAAACGTCTCAACATTCCTTACGGGGCCCAAAATTAGGGTTGAAAAAGTGAGAGTTTTGGAACATCTATCTATAAGTTAAGCCCTCCCCCAAGGATCAATTTGGCATCGTACCTTTTTAGTGGCTATATCCTCTGGAAAGTGAAACCCTAGTTCACAAAGTGCAACCAGGAAAACCAGTGCCAGTGCCAGTCACAGGAGGAGTACCCGAATCCAGGAAATCATGAGGAAGCGGATTTGAAGGGTAAAATTTGGATTTGAAGTGCAGTACACCCGGCATACCATACCATTCGGTAGCATCTATTCCACTGGTCAGTCTTCTAGGAAATTTGAGTTTGAAAAGAAATTAGGGTTTTCTCGTAAAACCCTAAGTTGTAGTTGCAGTACCTGTTGTAGTTGTAGCCATAGAACTAGTTACAATCACTCTTGAAGAGTTTTGGTAATGATTACCATTGCTACGAGATGGAGCCACTACATGCAAATTCTATCAGAGTTATGTACTTACATATGGTTAATAGTTAAACCTATTTCGCGAGGAGAAAGGATCTTTTGACATAGATCCCGGAAGGATCTCAAGATCAACACATTCAAAGGAGACAGATGCGACCGGGTGTGATTATTCTAATATGCATCTATTTGTTATGAAAATTATCTTGATGATGTTGCATTGAAGCTATGATTAGAAAGTTAAAGATGATCATAGAGCTTATTCTCTATGCTAACCTTTTGTCAAGTTAGCGTGTTGTCTTAATACAGAAGACAGGTTTGAAGAAAGCACTCGTCACATAAGTGAAGGAGACACGGAAGAAGAAGCAAACACTTTCCACACTTGAGGATATTTCAGGTGTTTGATTAATCAAAAGATTCAAAGGTACACGACAAATTGCTTTAGTTGAGATAGCAATTGTCGTAAAGTATTATACATGATAACATGTGAGAATACCTTGTTTGATATGACTAACACACTCCTCCTAGGAGAAACCTAGATGTGTTAGTTTTCATATTGCTGATGAAGAATGCTTTGGTCACAACTTACTAGAGAGTGTTGACTCATTTGTGTGTATTCCTTGCATACAATCTTTGCTAAAATTATAAGTAATAAGCTCTCAAGGAGAGCTCTGTGATGATTGTTAGTGCTATTGCTTTATATTATCAGAAGGATGCTATTCTTGCTTGTTGTTTTTGTTGATAGGAGTCACATGAGGAAGCTATGAAGGTTGAGGAAGAAACATGATAAAGGAGATCATAAATATAAATCACCAATTATGAAAGAGAAAGATTTAGTCCTCGAGAGTTTCCATATTGCAGCCTATTAAAATCATGTGAACTCTAGAAGGCAGCTACCATACATGTCTTGAAAAGTATCCAGGTTTACCATAACTCAGGATTGATCGAGGGAGAGCATATCTTTGATATGGATGTCTTTATAGGAAGAATTTCAAGAACTTGTTTCCGAAGAGTGACAACAAGATAGAAGGAGTCCCGGAACTCATCCATTCAGATATGCGTGGCCGAATTCCATCATCCTCAAAATTAATGGAGTATGTATACTATGTATAGTTCATTAATGATTATTCTTGTATAAGACCTGGATATATTTGAAATATTCAACAAGAACAAGGAATTAAAATATGGAGAACCCTTGTAGGAAGATTAGACTCAGTGGAGAGGAGAATAAACCCTCGAGAGGATTTGTGAATATATGCAAGATGTTGGGATCCGAGATCCCCAAAAACTGATTAATAGCTGAGCGGAAGAATAGAACCATGTTGAAAGTTGTGAGATCAAGATCTTCCTATGTTCATGAAGCTGAAGCGACAATGGAAGGCTGTTGTGTAGAGCAGATTATCCCATATGGCGCACTTGGGCTCAAGACAAGGAAGAGATGTTCACCAAAGAAAGAAGGAATATTTGGCAGGATCTTGTGAGGTATCAAGGCCTTCGAGAATCTACATACTGAAGTCCAGCGCCATGGTAAGTCAGCGAGGGGGCTGATGACATTCTGATGAAGAAGGCACTTAATGAAGAAGATGCCGGCTTGAAGAGGTATGTGAAGAGGAACACATAATCCAGGGCGAAGGCAGAATGCAGTGAGAGGAAGAACTGTAAGAGGAAGTAAGTAGCTTCACGATGAAACTCTTAGAAGATCATGATGCAATTAGAAGTTCAAGGAACCTCCTGGGATGGCCTTCTCCCATAAAAATCACAGCAGGCAGAGGCTTATATACAAGATGGAGAAGTATGGTGTTCAGAAGGAACCACAAGACAGTGAAGAAACCAAAGCCATTCTCAGTTACACGGCTTTGATGTGCAATCTTCTTGATGAGAACCTACATGTTTTGAAGAATCCCTCCAGAAGAAGGAATGGGCAAGGATGCCATGTGGAGGAATCTGGAGTCCATAATAAAGAGTGTTGTATGGGAAATAGTTCCCGGATCAAAGAATAAATATGGGGTATCCCACAGTGGCTATTCAAGATAAAACATGCTCTTGATGGAAGTATTATTGAGAAATAAAGCAAGATTTGTTGCTCGTGGCTTTCCCTAGAAGGAAGGCATTGACTATGAAGAGACGATTTCTCTTGTAGCCAGATACACTTGATCAAAACCATTACTATAGATCTTCTTTACCGCCAAGGCGAAATGGAAATTTGGACCAGTTGGGCGATGGAACATAACTTTCACAGATAGTATTATCGGGGAAGTGTATATAAAAGCAAACCCAAGGATTTGAGTTGCTTGAAACTGAAGTCTCATGTCTGTAGATTAGAAGAAATCCTTATACGGATTGAGACAAGCTCCCAAAGCTTGGTATGGGCATATAGACAATTTCTTAATGACTTAGGCTTTACCGAAGTAAAGGAGATTCTAATCTCTACTTCAAGATCATGGATAATGAACTAGTAATACTAATACTATATGTGGACTTGTTCTTAAGCGGAAAATCTCATCGTGAATACAAGCAGGAGACTTGCTGAGAACTGAAAGACCTTGGCCTAATGCATTATTTCTTAGGTCTTGAGATATGGCGGAGTCAGGAAAGAATGCTTCAACAACGGGGAAGTACACGGTCTAAATCACAGAGAGATTACGACATGCTTTCGAATGCAAGTCCATGGGCTCCACACCCATGGAAGCAAAGGCATTGTTAATTAGATACTTTGTCAGTTGACTAGATGCCACTTTCTGTCTGAGGCAATTATTGGATCGATACTACGATGAACGCAGACCGGACATCTGTTTTCGCAGTGAACATAGTGGTCGATTTACAGCCCGGACATGTTCATTTAGTGAGCAAAACATGTGATGAGGTACCTTAAGGGTACAGTAGATTATGAAATTACCAACTATGATGGAGATCATGACTACTCGATTGGATATCTTGATGAGATTGAGCGTTCTTGAGAAAAATCACTTTGGATGCTCTTTGATTTGAGATCATCTATGATCACCGTGGCGAAATGGGGAAGCAATCGATGGCCTCGGCACAATGGAAGCGGAAATTACATCCCGATGCATGTTACGCTGGATTTAGCGAAACTATGTAACCCCGAAGTTGGCGAAACGAGGCCTATTTGATTTGGAGATAACAGCAGCGATTCTATATGCTTGACAATCAAAGGCGCATTAAAATAGCGAGAGAGAATCACGTGTTCCCTGACGAGGTCAAAGCACATAAGTCGCTATCATTTCATGCTGACATGAATGCGAGAGGAGCCTTTGACTCCGATTACGTGCACTTCGGATAGACAGGTTCGCGTGTGATGACTAAGCCTCTATCGTGTAAAGTTCGAAACACTTCGAGATAAGCTTGTATTAAAGGACCTTCCTTGGAAGGGGAGTAGATGTATTCCTTGCTTGACCTGCATTTGTTAGGCGTAAAGCAAGATGAGTGCCGACAGGTTATTGAGCGTAAAAAGCATAATGTTAGCGATTGTGCCGACCTATACCGTTGTTAGGCGATAAAGCAAAGTGGAGTCATGCTTCGACCTCATTTGTTAGGCGTAAAAGAATGGCCATTGATCCTTACTTGACCTGCATTGTTAGGCAGTAAAAGCGAAGATGATTCATGCCGGCCTCATTGTTAGGCGTAAAGAGTATGTGTGATCCTTGACCTCGTTGTTAGACGTAAAAGCAAGATGAGTTATGCCGACCTAGTTGTTGAAGGCGTAAAGCATAATGCCACTTTGGTTCTTCGCCGACCTAAAGGATTTGTTAGGCGTAAAACAAGATGGAAGTCGTGCTTCGACCTCATTGTTAGGCGTAAGCATGGCAGGTGTGATACCGCTCTTCGACCCCGGTAGGCAGTAAAGCGAAGATGAGTTATGCTTACGGGCAGGTTGTTAGGCGTAAAACATAATGGCTGATGATTGCTAGCCGATCTCGTTGTTAGGCGTAAAGCGAGATGTTGATGTTTTTTGCTTCTGACCTCGTTGTTATATTTAAAGCATGACGTTGTGTGTTTTTTGCTTCTGACCTAGTTGTTAACGTAAAGCATGTATTTGTGATTCTAAACCCGACCTAGTTGTTAGGCGTAAAGCGAGACCGATGATATTACTTGCTTTTGACCTGGTTGTTAAACATAAAGCAAGATGTGGTGACAGTCACCGACTTAACCGTATGACATTGACTAGTGTGATGCTTGTGATGTGATGTGGCCCGACAGCGGGCTACCGAGCAACCGTGACGATGAGCTAGTGTAATCGCGTGATATATGACGACCTTGTGTTGTGATGAAGTATCATTTTATTGATACATATTTGATCGGATGATAATAGCATTCTTTTGAGAATGATGATGCCTGTCGATGAAGAAAACTGACTAGTAAATGTGTTAGACAATTGTTCAATACGATATTGACGATACTATCTCGAGGATACCCATGATGATACAAACCTACGCTCACGTCTTACGTGAAAGGCGATAAAGAATACCCTTCTTGTTAAGGGGTGTTGAAATAATGTAACTGCAGAAAGAGCATTATTATTATTTTGTTATTGGATTAAATGTTAATGGATTAATCGTATCATTATTATTATTTTATTATTAGATTAATCTCCATTGAGAATTAATCAAATTGATAATTGTATGAGACCAAATCCCTTTTGCCGGATTGGTCGTAGGACAATTCTAATGTGAAATAAGAGAAGTCGGCCCCAGTAGTTATATTGAAAGGGCCGGATTTAATTAAGGTGGATTTACCCACCCGATTGAGAGAGAGGTCGGCCCAGCCAGGTGGTGACTCTTCACGTGCAGTTAGCAAATATAAATAAGAAGCTCGCGCCTCACTTCTAACACCCTTCACTTGCTCATGATCTTATGAGGCCAGCTGCAATTCCCTAAGTTAATTTGAGAGAAGAAGAAGGGTGGCATCTCTTGGAGGAGGACACTACTGTATTAGAAGGGTGGCACATCTCTTGGAGGAGGATTTTCTGTATTGGTTGAGTTATCTCTTGAACATTTGATAAGACATTTATGGTAAGGAAGTTTTGCTGGGTTTTCTTCCCCTAGAGGGTTTCCCAGGATAAATGTTGTGTCTATTATGGATGTGTATTTCTCAGTGATCTTGTTCTTATTATGATCTTATCTTATGAAATGAAAAGAACTATAATAATGGCATAAACATTAACAGTTGGCCCAATTTATCATTACCTGCTTCCCCACCTAACAATAATATTTTCCAAGAAACCCCAACCCACTCGCCAGTGCAATCCTCCCATGCTAGCAAAAGATTGAAAACTGAGGCCCACCATGCCCCTGACAAAGGAAAAGCCATTGTTGCCCCTTACTCACCCTCCAATGGATCTGATAAATCCGTGTCTTCCTGGATGGATTTGAGGGACGATTGTTCTCATGTGATCAACGAGATTATGCCTAGAGGTTCAACGCAGCCAAAGGAAAATTTAGAAAAATCGAAGGGTGACAGTAGCAATCAAGGAAATATTGCATCTCAGAGTGAGAAATATGGTTTTTGAGTTTTTATTTTATTTATTTTTGATGATAATTGACTTCATAAGTTTTGTACAACATGTTTTATTTGGATATATGAGTAATATATTTTTTGAAAATAATTTCAAATATCAATGAGATAAATTGTTAAATGTTAATGTGATGATGGGAGTCACAAGGAGGGGTGTTTTTCTTAATTAAATAGTTATGTTATGATTGTTAAGAGCTAAAGGGAGTCACAAGGGGTCCCACCTACTAGTTATTATTTATTTATAACCCTTATTATGATTATTACTTTTTCCCCTAACTAAAAATTTGGCTGAGTATTTTAATTAACTTAACTAATGAGGTGGTTCAACTACTTCAACCAATTCTACTTTTCTTAAAGGAAAAAGGAAAGGGAGGAACAAGAGGAGGATAGAAGGAGAAATATACTAAGGTTTTCTCTTTGATTTTATGTTGAGATATTTCAGTTTTCATTCATTCCTTAATTTGTCACAAGCCTAATTATTTTTTATGATAGCAAGGTCTTATTGTAGACAACAATATTCAGGGCTGAATTACATCATTCAGACACTTGTTTTTCAGAGGTGTTGATCTATCTTTGATAGTCTGTGTAGACTTGTTTGTTTTTGAATTAGTTTTCATGACTGGCAAAGGCTATTGTGCGGAGTCGAGTGGGCAAAAATATGTGGCAAGCTAATTCAGCTTTTAGAGTTCAATTTTTTTATTTTCTGTCAGAGGTCATTTTGTATGTTTCATTAGGGATGCCTAAGTTTGACTTTGGTCCGAAATTTCTTCATGAAATTTTGTAAAGAGAATGACTCTTTGGTGAATTGGAATGAAATAAAGGATTGCTTTATGTCTCATTTGTCTTGATTATCATCTTGGTGTTTTTTCTTCTATCTCTACTTTTATTTCAGCAACTGTTATATTTAGAAAATCAGATTAATAATGAATTTTCCATCAAGCTTTTATTTATAAAAATACTAGCCTAAGAACTTGTAATCAATACTTGTGAGTTAGGATATTATTTTTGATGGCTATAAACATAGGGTGACATTCTCGTCTATTTTTCTTTAGCCAAGCAGAATCAGAAAATGCTTGAGTAAGATCATTTCATATCTTTTCCTCAACATTTATATGGCAACCATACTAAGGAGATCTTCAATATCTCTCTGGTTAATATTTTATGCTCGATTAGCATCGATACATTTTTTTTTTCTTTCCGGTATTGATTCTTTGACTGTTTTGTTTCTTAATGGTTGTGCCTATTGCAAGGCAGCCCAATATTGAGCCCGATCTTCAAGATCAGACCAACATTTCTTTGAACCTGTTTAACACCATTTTAGACACTGCCAATACCTGTGCTAAGCTTAATCATTCATGGGCAGGAATTGAATGAGATATTAGTGCTCAAGAACGATTGGAAGCTAGATGTAGACAGCCTAGAAATCAACAGTAACCTTCTTGTTTCTTTAGTTTTGTCCTTTCTTTCATGACCTTAGACTCTTGTGTTTCTAGAAGAAGAAGAGGCTTATCACCTGAAATTAATCCTATTGCTGAAATAGGAAGAAAGAACATTGTGTAATCTACCCAACAAAGTGCTCTAAGGAGAACCTTGTATGATTCTTCCAGTTTGTCTTTCTTTCCCTCATCTATCATCCACAAGATGGCATCTAGTGGTGGCTCTAGTGGCACTGGAAGTGATTCCTCCTCTCAACCTTCATCCCACCAAAGTTATTAAAAAGTATGGGATTTTTCAGTATGAAGAAGATGCCACAACCACACCGTGGCATGTGTTCTCTCCTCTTAAGCTAACACCTGCTACTCGTCCACTTCCTAAATTCAAGGAGAATCTTCCTAAGTTCTTGGGGAATAAAAATGTCACTAAAAATGAACATTCAGTGGCATTTTATGATGCCTGTCACAACATAGGAGCCAATGACAATTATACTTGCATGTGGTTATTCATCAATTCCTTGGAGGGAAAGGCTGCGACCAATTTATTTGAACTTCCTCCTAATATTCTGTCTACTTGGGAGGAGTTAATACAATGGTTCAGATCCACTTATGGGCAATCCAAAATCCCAACCGAGAAGTTGCGAGAATATAATAACGTCACCTATAAGGATGGTGAGACCATCAAGCCTTTAAACTTGCATTTCACTAAGCTATACAATCAAATCCCTGAAATCATTCGACCTCAGAACCAATCTGCTTTCATGCATTACTACAATGCATTACCTAACCCCATACCATCATAGGCCTGAGGAAAAATCCATTGATAATCTCGGTTCCGCTCTGCATACTTGTTCAGAGTATGAAGAAGAGCTTGAGGGAACAAGTCTTGCCCAGGGAGAATTAGTTAGACAGATAGACATGTCTGCCCTCTTACAACTAGTACAAGATATGAACAATCGTATGATAGCATATGAGTGAAAGGGGACTATCTCCTCTTCTGCACCCCCGGAGCTTCATCCTCTTCTGCACCCCCCTTTAGAAATCCGATTGAAAATATTTTTCAACCTAAAGCTATCTTTCCTCGAAGTTGGTGTAACTTCTACGAGGAACACCATGAGGAAGCCACATGTGAGATAAGGAAGAGTGCCATAGATTAGATATTTGGTAAAATACTAGAAACTACTATCATTTTCCTAGATTTCGCAGAGCCCGAAGATGTCATGATCATCAACACTAGGAACAAAGCCTATGCTCCCAAAGGAAAATTTGATCTTCCCCGCAATTCTTCCAGCCTGAGCTCATCCTCACCTGATGCTACTGTGTAGGTTCCTAAGGTTCCTGATAGTCAAGGAACAACTTCCCCTCTCCCCTCTTCCAAATACAATATCTTGAATCAGTTGGCTAACATCAAAGCCGATGCAACCCTTATGGACATGGTTGTCGTCCCTGAACAACAGATGCATCTGAAACAATTCATGGAAGGAAAAACTTCCATTGTAGCCAATCTTTCAGAAGAGGTAAATGAAGAGGATTCGTTTGTAAATAAAGTAGGTGTAAATAATTTTAGATACACTGTAAAAAATCCCCCTTTTTATATTTCTGTAAATATTATGGATAAGATCGCCCATTGTTGCCTCATTGATGGCGATTCGGGCCCGAGTGTGATGTCAAAGATTATTATGGAAGAGCTAGGCTTGTCTTGTACAAATGAAAATTCTAGAAGCATGCTCTCCTATAATAGTCTACAACAAATGACCATAGGTGAGATTAAAGATGTAACCTTAGTTTTACGCGCACACCCTGAAATAAGGACAACCCTTAGTATTCAGGTAATCGATATGCCTGTAAGAAATTACTCAATTATCTTGGGAAGGGATTGGAAAGCATTAACAGGTGGATACCTCTCACTTGAAGGAACATATTTATCCATGCCTCATAATGGTAAGAACAATATAGTCCTTACAGAGGGAAGGATTTCACCCTACATAGAGAGTGTTCCACAACCTAATGTAAACTATATCGAAGAGGACCTAGGAGTGTATTCCATCTTTGCTAAGGAGGATAATATTCCTTTGGAAAAAATCGATCTAGATGATGATATGTGGCACATGCACTTTGATGGTTCACACTCTAATGAAGGTAATGGGGCTGACATTATCTTGGTTTCCCCTGTAGGGAAAATTCATAATTTGTCTTATAGGTTGGAGTTTGGTTGTACGAACAATGTCACTGAATTCAAAGCTTTATTATTAGCCATTGAAAACATCTATAATATTGGTTGTGGTCACCTTTCAATTTTTTTAGATTTTGAACTTGTTGTGAACCTTGTACGTAAAATTTACCCTCCTAGCAACAAGTTGATGAAAAAATATACCCAAACGATTTGGGCGCTTATTTAGAAACTATTACCTTTCAATATCACTCATGTTCAGAGGGAGTTGAATTCAATTGATGATCGATTAACTTCTTTTGCAACCTCTCCTAATCAATAACTTTTTCCACACAGGCTTGATTGTACTTTTTAATCTCTATATCATCCACATATCTTTGAAAATATAGAATCTTGGCAGACCCTCCCTAATGATGAGAACATTTGTGATTTCATTCAAGATGAACCTCTTAAGAACAAGGAAATTATATCCATAGAAAAAAACAAGATTCCTAAGGGCCTGAATCCTCTAGAGAGTTCATTTTCATCGAGTGATGCAGGCAATAAAGAGAAACAGGAAGAAGAGGATTCAAGAAGGAAGGTGGGTGAAACCATATCCTTTAACATTCGGGCACTCAAATATTTAAAGAATGTTAAAATAAGTATCCAATGTTCTGATAAAGAAGAAATGAAGTTGTCCAAGCTACTTGGCAGATTTCAAGATGTTTTTGCTTGGTCTTATGAGGATAACCGTGGTTGTGATCCTGGTCTTATTCAACATGATATGCCCATCAAGGAAGGCATAAAAATATCTAGGAAAAAACAAAGACCTATTAACTCTACATTTAAAGAAACTTTTCAAAGGGAGTTGGAAATTTTCTTAAGGGATGGGATTATTTTTCTAGTCTACCCTGAATGGGTTTCCAACTGGGTACCTGTTTCGAAGACCACTGATCATATTAGAACCTGCATTAATTTTCTCACTTTCAGTCAGGCTATTATGAGAAATCCTTTCTCCTCTCAATATGAAAATGATTCTGTAGTAGGTTGTAAGGTCACAAATGAGGCCCTTTCTTGAAATTGTTTTGGGTTACAGTAAAATCAAGGGAAAAGGGGCAGATGTTCACAAAACCACTCTTATCACTAATTGGGGTACCATGACTTATAAATTCTTTTTTTCTGGCTTACCTGATGCAAGTATGACTTTTAAGAGACCTATACACACAACTCTTGGTGAATTGATCAATATCCATATCTACCTTGATGTTCTTATCATATACGTTAAGGGGCTGATAATTACCTCAGAGATCCAAGTGTTATTTCTGGGTCCTTTCAAAATTGCTTTTGTCCTAGATACTAACTCTTACATTCCAAAGGATTTACAGGAGCAATGGTTCTCCTACAACACTAACGGTTCTCACTTGAAACATTACGAGGGACTAACATGAAAAGTTCTAACGTTGTTTGGATTTTATGTATACTAGTAACATAGCTCTGCTTTCAATTTTGTACTATTTAGTTTTTGCTTTATAGTAGTTTGACTTCTGCTTTTTGTTTTAGAACTTTTCTTACAACTTTTACATTTCTGTCATTTGATTGCTGTTGTCTTAATCTTTGCAATTTTACTTCTGTCATGATTTTGTTGCTTACCATCTTTTAGTTAATTTGGTCAAAATAAGAATTTGGATCAGTTCTATCACAGTGACACTCCTGCAAATCATTGTTAGTCAATAACAATCAAGATTACACAACTATTATGATGTTTTCCCTGAAATCACCCTTGAATTGGTTATCTGCTTCCACTGTTGTCTAAATTTTTTTTTGGGGTTATCTCCTACTTCTACTTTCCTTTTCTTCAATCACTTGAGAATTTAAGAGAGCAAGTCCATAAATTTTCTCCTTGAAGTTAAGAGTCAATATTGGTTGAAAGATTATGCACACAGTGGTAAAACCCCTCATACTTAACACTTTTCATGAGTTATTCCTGAATTCCCCATCATTTTTCCATTAAATCTGCTCACTTCCCCATGTTGCATAATAATCTTGGTTAGATTTGCTTGACCTGTGAAACCATGAGTTCTGAGTTCTAATCTGTTGAAGACAAATTTCCCAGTGGAGTCACCAGTTTGTTGACGATTAAAATCACAACGAGGCTTTTGCCCGCAAAGTATTGCTAAATCTTATTATTATAAGCTAATAAGATAAATAATACTAGTGGGTGGGACCCCCTTGTAGATTGGGAGATCAAATCTGGTTCTTATTTCATGTTTATGCTATTGTTCGACACTGCTTACATGGTTGATGAAATCTTGGTTTTATTGGCGATGGATAAGGCCTATTGTGTGTTGGTTCTAATTATGACAATTAAATGATGGATAAGGCATGTTACATGTTTTTCTGCTACTCTAGGCTCCAATTTCATGCTACGATGACCTATGTTATCGATTGTTATCATTTCTATGTGTTCTTGGATTCATTACTGTGGCACCTACAGAAGAGACATGTTAGTGATAATATATAAGAGCAGTTGAAAAGAGATAAAAGAAATATAACAAAGTGCAAAAGGAAGGAACTATACTATACTAATATGCTACCCTATATGCATTGAAATTAAAATGATCATTGTTAATCCTAGCTAATAATTAATAACTATGCAATTTATTGAGTTACATGAAAACATGGTTGATATGCATTATTGTATAGTTGGAAATGGTAATATGTGATGTGGGTGGCATGTTTGACAAGTGATGGATGTTAATTCCAATGCATGGTTTAATTGAATGAGTTAATGAGAGGCTGGTTTGCGTGTACTAAGGAATTCAATGAGTGGGGCTGGAGGCGACGTTCATTTACTGCATGTCACTCCTACTCCTTCCATTGGCCGCCACCCTAGTTTGTCTATTGTTGAACTGTCTCTTGCTGTGGTTAGGCTCTGATAGTTTGTCTATTGTTGAACTGTCTGTTGTTGTGGTTAGGCTCCGATTTTCAAGTAGAGGAAGAATCACTCGACCAAGCTCATGTTTTTAAGGTTCTTTTGGTTATAGGTATGTCTTTTTTCCATCCATGAATCTGCTCTGGTTATGAAATAAATATTGGCTCGGGATGTATGGGTCTATGCTTTCCTTAAGTCTAGAAACCGTGTAAATTTGTGATATTTTTCTTGAATGAATTGTTGGTGTGGTTTTCATTGAAAAAATGTTTGAAGTCACAGTGTTATTGATCAGTCTGAGTGTTAGAAGCCATGAAGGCTCTTTGTCTTCCTTATTGGTCTTGGTTGAAGGGTTTTCATTCGTTCTAGATTGGCTGGCCGTCTCCACACATTCCTATCACCATACCTAGTCGTTTGCTGTTATGGGGTTTACTAGGTTTGAAACACTTGTGTCACTGCGTATCATTTCACTTGGGTATGGGCTCATTCATATTACTAATGTTTGTGCAGTGGGCTATGATGGCTGTTATGCCAAGGGGATTGCTTAAGGTTGACTATTATTTCCCGGCTCTGTTTTATCTCAACATTCTTGGGTTGATTGGGAAAACCACGAGGGTTATACTTTGCATTTTATAAGTGTTGTTATAAGACTAAAATGAATCCTTTGCTTCTCTGTTCATCGTCTCTCCTATCTCATGAACTGTCACCTTGTCTAAAAAATTGTTGGTGGTATACTCTGCATGTGCACCGTTGGTATCGAAGGTTCTCACCCGATAATGGGCATTGACACCAATCTCCCTGTGTTTGTCCATAAAGGGAACCCTTGATTTCTTAAGCCTAGTTTTGATAAGAGGGAACCGTATGTCCTGTCAGGTATACTATTAATGGTTATGAATTGGTGGTGTATTGTCGATAATGTTTTATTACTGTCTCGCCACCATTGATTATGTTGACAATGGTCACTAGAAAATTTGGGTCATTTTGCGATGGCTATTTCGACGCTCTTGCGATGTTATGTCGTGGAATTTGCGACGAATCTGGACTCTCAGAAACGTCATTTTACATCACATGGAAATTGTGATGAAATTGAATAAACGTCACAAGAGTGATGCCCCTAGGGAACTTATCACAATTGCAAAAAAAAAAGAAATATCGTCGCCAATACGACAATTTAGGCAAAAATGTGAAACCAACATTTTGTCTTAATTGCGACGACAACTTTCATTGTTTACATAGAAAAACTGTCGCATCAATTCAAGTTGTCATCACAAGTGCGACGACAACTTTGTCACAGCTAGTTAAGTTGTCATCACAAGTGAGATGACAACTTTGGCACAACTATTTAAGTTGTCGTCTCAAGTGCGACAACAATTTTTTGTTGTTTACATAGCAAAACCGTCACAACTATTTAAGTTTTCGTCGCACTTGCCACGACAACATCCATTGTTTATATAACAAAACCGTCGCAGCTATTTAAGCTGTTGTCACACTTACGACGACAACTTCCGTTGTTTATATAACAAAACCATCGCAGCTATTTAAGTTTTCGTCGCAAGTGCAATGAAAACTTCTGTTGTTTATATAACAAAACCGTCGCAGCTATGTAAGTTGTTTTCGCAAGTGCAACGAACAATATTTATTTAAAATAAAAATAAAAAATAAAAAAATTATTTGATTTAATATTACCATTTTAATATTAATATTAATACAGGATGAAAATGAAGAGCTTAATGATATTATTAGAAGAGTTTATCAGATAATTAAGGTGCAACAGACCAAAGAACAAGTGAATGAGAGATTCCAAGAATATCAAAATAAGATGAAAATTATTTTTGATAGAGGAGTTAAAGAGAGGTTTTACTCTTTTACTCCATGAGATTTGGTGCCACATCAATGTTACCAAGGAAAAATATGGTAAAGTCAAGGATATTAATGGAATAGGGCATAAAGGAACAATTATGTGACAAGATATTATCAAATATTTAAGGAATCAAAGGAAAGGAAGCTATCAAATAATGACACTAAAAATAACTAAATATGGATGGATGAATAATCATATTGTATGAGAGGATAAATATAAGTAACTCGATTACTTGGTTTCATCACATGCAAAATAATTAGCCACAAAGCTTTTAGGATAGGTTTTCGAATGGGGGTACTTATGTTATGACCCAATGGGGGGTATATATGGGGTTGAATGTATATGTAATTGGATTGAATGCATATGTAATGGTGTTAAATGTATATTAAGTAGGGGGCAATCTAATAGATGGGCCACATGTGCAATGAGTGAAATATTATATATAGAGATCAATATAGTCATTATCGGGAAACATTTGAACATATGATTTGGATATATGGATGTACTTGGGTTATTTGGAGGAATTTGTTCCTAACTATAAGGAAGTTGTGCTCCACACTCATATTTGGCGTACACTGTGTATATTGATTGAGTGTGTTATTTGAGTATTTGGACAATAACTCTTACTTACCCCATGGATTTGCCTTCTAGATATATACTAAGGGAAATTGGTTTACATGGTGTAATCAACAAAAAATGAAATCAATTCTATAATTGTCAAGTTTCTTGTTAGTTCAAACAATATTTTTCTTGACAATCATTATCTTGTTAAAGTGTTGCCATCCTCTTTATTTGGTCATATTGAAGTCATTGTGCATTTTTCTCTAAAAGAAGGTTTCATTTTTAATAAATCTTATTCTAATTATAATATGAAGCTTCTGTTCTACCAAGGGGATTTACTAAGGCATAATATATTCTACATGTGGGATCAAAGGCAGAATCTAGTCTACCAAGGGGAATACTACAGCTTCTGAGGATACAAATGACAATCACAATGACACTATTGGATCCCAATGATGTTTTGGAATCATGGAGGTGCAAGATTAACAATTGTTGCACCTAGAATAAGATTAAGGGACTATTGAAACATTGATATTTATCAGTTGACATAAAATAAATTCTCACTATCTCAAGGAGATAACTACCCTTTTCAAAGTTTGAACTACTCTTTGAGTAGAATTGTTATTTTTTCCAAACTAACATCCACAACCAAACTAACCAATAAAAGAAGAAAACTTGAACATGTTTTAAATCAACAAATGGATTGTAATGCGTTACTACTATTTACGGTTTTCCTAGTATATAGTATAGGACTCGACAAAAATTTTGATTTTGCAATTCTCTGGACATGGCAACTGGATGAGTATGGCCAATCTTCTCCATATTATCATAATTTTGTGAAAAAAAGTTCGCAATGTATACACATACTTCGAAACTTCCTTGAGGCTCTCCCATAACAAGTGTCATTTTGTTCAAACAAACATCAAAGGCTACTACCTTCAACAGATACAATTTACAAAAATATGGGAGATCTACGATATTTTTGGTTAAAGAGTTATTTTCAGTGAAATAAGAATCACGCTTTAAATTGCAATTTTCCGAGTTTGAATTGGATCAACCTCCAAACAAGCCGATCCAAAGGTCACTGATTCAAACTCACATTAACCAAGTTTGAATAAGTCAACGCAAGTCAAACTCATGATTTTGGCATGGATCGCAAGTCAAGGGTAGATTGTGCCAGTTGGCCTATGGAAGCAATTTTCTGTGGGTTTTCTCTAATTTTTTCTGCTTGTTTGAACTAGTTTCTTCTCTACCAATAAACTACAAGTGAAAAAAAGAGCTATAGGAGGTTTAAGTAATCCATTTAAGGCCATCCATTGACCCTGTTGGACATCTATGGGCAGGGGATAAGAAGGCGTAGGCAATCCAATTCTTAGGGATCTAAATATTGCATAAAAACAATTCTTAGGGCATATGGGCAAGGGAGAAGAAGGCGTAGGCAATCTTGCAATTCTTAGGGTGTATGGGTAGGGAATACCTTATAGAATTAGACCTTATAGAAGGTCTATTATAAAAATTGGATATGGATACAGAATGGAGAAATTGGAAATTCCAACAAAAATTAGAGTGTTGGAGACTCTTTTTTTGTTGTGTGTTTTGTCATGAATTTGGGTGTCCGAAGAATGATCCTCATCAACCGGCATCTAGAAAGGATTCTACACAACCTGACACATTAAGTCCAACAACATCTCCAGATAAAAGAGGTATGTATATCTCATACATGTTCTTGCACCTTCATAATGTTCCTAGTGGCTTCTCGATTCCAATTGGTTATGAGGCTACTACTAAACATATGGAATTAACAAGTGATGGTCCTCATTAGATGTTTGAGTCCCGAATTGGATCAAAAAGGGTTGAGGGAATGTCTGTCTCAAAAGAGTTATTATAGGAGCCGGGGGAGATCATTTAGAATAAGATTGTTTTGGGGGAATGTAGTGTACCCTCTGTATATACGAGATTTGCTTCTAATGATACTAAGTTGGTCCATGTACAAATGAATAATGTTTTGGTCAAAGAGACTAAGTCACAATCCATTCTACCCACAAATGACCCTAAGAAGAAGTCTAATTTTTTTTCCCGAAAGTGCTTATGTTTGTTAATATCATTAAAATAATTCGAGATGGAGCCAAGGGGGTTGGTGGGGGGACTAGCCATGGACAAGAAAATGCCTTCTACTATTGAAAGGAAATCAGATATATCATTTTCTAAGTTTCAAGCAAGGAAAGAAGTAAGAGAGGTTAAACAACTCACCATCAATGGGGTCTTTAGAGCAGGGAAGACCTAAAAATTGGTTACAAAATTATCATTATTTCACTAAATTCCAGAGGGTTTGGGGGTGCCCACAAATACTTGTCCCTCAAATGAATGTTCTCAATTTACCAAACTAATGTTATGATGCTACAACAAATTTACCAACCTAATGAAGAGCTTTGTGTGCATTTAAAACTGTAAAATTCCACTCAATTATTTTTGGTCTTTTTCTTGGTTTTACTGTGTTGGCCTTTCGTCAAACAATTTTCTGCTAAAATGTTTATAGAGGTTTTTATGAATTTACTCATTGTTGTAGCAATTTTATATGAATTCTTGAGTGTGGAATTTTGACAAACACTTGGATTGTAGGACATTTCACACTGTTTGACTGCCCAATTTGCAGTTATGGTATTTTAGATGGATTCTTGAAGTGTTTTAGATGGTTGGCATAGATTTAAATTCGAATATGCCCTAACTCAAATCTGCAGAATATCTAATTCAAACATGGTGCCCTATATCGAATATATAGAATATATAATTCAAATGATGATGCATGTGTGCCCTAGACTTTTCAGACTGAAAATGTTGAAAAGGATAGAGTGAGGAAAATTTACCGGAATGGAAGCCATTGTTGGTCTAGTTCACTTCTTTGTCGCTCTTTGTCTCTGTGGCTCCTTTCTGATGTCACCACGTCTCTTGCTGGGGTCTCTGTCTACCTTTTTGGATCGGGATGAATGCAAATGGGCCGAATGGAGTCGACCAAGTTCAGGGATCAATTCTTGGAATGGGGACGAGTTAGGGCGAAGGGGGTTAGGGATTTTGGTTCTGTTTGATAGTGGGCTATACAATGCACTGGTCGGATGGTGGATGGTATTATGGCGTGGTCGTTTTAGGGTGCGGTCGGGTTCTGTTTGTTTCACTGTGTAATATTGCGAATCGTTTTAGGGAACGGTCGGTGTTGATACTAAGAGGGGGGTGAATCAGTGTCAAGTAAAATTTAAAACCTTTTTCAACTTATACTTAAACCATTCAACTATATCCAATGAGAAATGAACAATATTATAAGAGTTACACCAATATACCACAATACACCATGCACAATATATGAGAAATAATCAATAGTTATTGCTCAAGGGAAGTAATGACTTCCAAAGGTAGCTATAGCTTCCAAATGTAAAGGG
>SNQJ01S0032777.1:51671-62475 GCA_010110895.2 Picea sitchensis
GCATGGTCCTATAAATATGGAATCTAACCCGTTGTTCAATAGGGGAGTAGGGGATGTTATCCACCCCAAAATATGGAAGCTAAGTCCAAGGACCCGAGGGGACAAAGTTTGAATTCTAATTTGGTGGGAATATTCCATTAGAAAAATCGTTTCCTTTCTTAGATGTTATGGTAGATAGTTGACAACATTTACAAGAATAAAATACAAGGCAATATTGGAAGAGCTCGAGGAAATTTCAAGAATGCCTCAGCTTATCCCCTCAATGAATAACAACTAACCAAACAATGACAAATACTAAAGGTTGATGAGACATATAAAAGACCGATGACAGCCTAAAACTTGCGTCAACCAAATTGGGTACTTTGAAATAAAATTAGGTTTTATGGTTTACATGATGCATTGATGATGGAAGAAAGTGGGTGTGTTAGTCAAATTTGAGTCCAAAAACCCTCTCATATCGATAAGGCATGCGAATAGTCTATCTAGGTCAAATTTCAATGCATACAGATACAAATTGAAAACATTTCGACATTGGCCCCATTTACATGTCACTGTTGCTTGCCTCTAGTATCTTGATGTCGTTGATTAATAAATCAATGAAATAGAGGGATTTTTCATAAAAAATATGACATAGATACATTGTATATACATTAATGTAGAACCTAAAATAAAAATGAAGAAAGACCGACGAAATCCTAAAACTTGCGTCAACAAAATTGGGTACTTTGAAAGAAAATTAGGGTTTATGGTTTACATGATGAAGTGATGATGGAAGAAAGTGTGTATGTCACTCAAATTTGAGTCTAGAAACCCTCCCATATCGTTAAGGCATGCCAATAGTCTATCCATGAAAATTTTCAGTGCATCCAGAAACTGTTTGAAAACATTTCAACATTGGCCCCATTCACAAGTTCCTGCTGTCGAACGTGTCTAGTCCTTGTGCAATTTTCGTTCCTCGTTCCTTGTTACTTGACCATGGTTTAGTCCCCAATATCCATTATTTTTGTACAAAATTACATACTAATGGCATAAAATTATTGATGAAATTTTTTCGTCGATAGTATAGAAAATTCATCACAAGATTATTTACATTCGTCTCTCTTGCGACGATATCAAATGATGCAGCTTGGATTCATTTCATATTTCGTTTATCAAATTGAAATCTCAATTTGATACTTTGCAAGCTAGCTGGACCTTCAGTCAAATACAAATATGAAACTTGGAATCATTAACATATCTACTAGAACATATGAAAAATAGTTGAGTTTATGGTTTACATGATGCATTGATGATGGAAGCAAGTGGGTGTGTTAGTCAAATTTGAGTCTAGAAACCCTCCCATATGAGTAAGGCATGAAAATAGTCTATCCAGGTCAAATTTCAATACACACATATATAGTTTGAAAACATTTCGATGTTGGCCCCATTCACATGTCACTGTTGCTCGCCTCAAGTATCTTGATGGTGTTGATTAAGAAATCAATGAAATAGAGGTATTTTTCATCACAAATATGACGCAGATACATTCTATATACATTAATGTAGAACCTGAAAGAAAAATGAATAAAGACCGACGAAAGCCTAAAACTTGCGTCAACCAAATTGGGTACTCTGAATAAAAATTAGGGTTTATGGTTTACATGATGAAGTGATGATGGAAGAAAGTGGGTGTGTCACTCAAATTTGAGTCTAGAAACCCTCCCATATCGTTAAGGAATGCCAATAGTATATCCATGAAAATTTTCAGTGCATACATAAATTGTTTGAAAAAGTTTCAATGTTGGCCCCATTCGTAGGTCCCTGCTGTCGGATGTGTCTAGTCCTCGTGCAATTTTCGTTCCTTATTCCTCGTTACTTGACCATGGTGTAGTCCCCAAGATACATTATTTTTGTACATAATTACATACCAATGGAATAAAATTATCGATGAACTTTTGTCGTCGATAGTATAGCAAATTCGTCGCAAGATTATTTACATTCGTCTCTCTTGTGACGATATCAAATGATGCAGCTTGGATTCATTTCATATTTGGTTTATCAACTTGAAATATCAATTTGATACTTTGCAAGATAACTGGAGCTTCAGTCAAATACAAATATGAAACTTGGAATCATTAACATATCTACTAGAACATATGAAAAATAGCTAGGTTTATGGTTTACATGATGCATTGATGATGGAAGAAAGTGGGTGTGTCAGTCAAATTTGAGTCTATAAACCCTCCCATATCGGTAAGGCATGTGAATAGTCTATCCAAGTCAAATTTCAATGCATACAGATACAATTTGAAAACATTTCGACGTTGGCCCCATTCACATGTCACTGTTGCTTGCCTCTAGTATCTTGATGGTGTTGATTAAGAAATCAATGAAATAGAGGGATTTTTCATCACAACTATGACACAGATACATTGTATATACATTAATGTAGAACCTGAAAGCAAAATGAAGAAATACCGACGAAAGCCTAGAACTTGCGTCAACCAAATTGGGTACTTTGAAAGAAAATTAGGGTTTATGGTTTACATGATGAAGTGATGATGGAAGAGAGTGGGTGTGTCACTCAAATTTGAGTCCAGAAACCCTCCAATATCATTAAGGCATGCCAATAGTCTATCCATGAAAAATTTCAGTGCATACAGAAACTGTTTGAAAAAATTTCAACGTTGGCCCCATTAGCAGGTCCCCGTTGTCGGATGTGTCTAGTCCTCGTGCAATTTTCGTTCCTCGTTCCTCGCTACTTGACCATGGTGTAGTCCCCAAGTTCCATTATTTTTGTACAAAATTACATACTAATGGAATAAAATTATCGATGAACTTTTGTCGTCGATAGTATAGCAAATTCGTCGCAAGATTATTTACATTCGTCTCTCTTGCAACGATATCAAATGATGCAGCGTGGATTCATTTCATATTTTCTTTATCAACTTGAAATATCAATTTGATACTTTGCAAGATAGCTGGACCTTTAGTCAAATACAAATATGAAACTTGGAATCATTAACATATCTACTAGAACATATGAACAATAGTTGGGTTTATGGTTTACATGATGAAGTGATGATGGAAGAACGTGGGCGTGTCAGTAAAATTTGAGTCCAGAAGCCCTCCCATATCGTTAAGGCATGCGAATAGTCTATCCAGGTCAAATTTCAATGCATACAGATACAGTTTAAAAACATTTCGACGTTGGCCCCATTCAAATGTCACTGTTGCTTGCCTCTAGTATCTTGATGGTGTTGATTAAGAAATCAACGAAATAGAGGGATTTTTCATCACAAATATGAAACAGATACATTGTATATACATTAATGTAGAACCTGAAAGAAAAATGAAGAAAGACCGACGGAATCCTAAAACTTGCGTCAACCAAATTGGGTACTCTGAAAGAAAATTAGGGTTTATGGTTTACATGATGAAGTGATGATGGAAGAAAGTGGGTGTGTCACTCAAATTTGAGTCTCGAAACCCTTCCATATCGTTAAGGCATGCCAATAGTCTATCCATGAAAATTTTCAGTGCATACAGAAACTGTTTGAAAAAATTTAAACGTTGGCCCCATTTGCAGATCCCTGTTGTTAGACGTGTCTAGTCCTCATGCAATTTCGTTCCTCGTTACTTGTTACTCGACCATGGTGTAGTACCAAAGATCCATTATTTTTGTACAAAATTACATACTGATGGCATAAAATTATCGATGAACTTTTGTCATCGATAATATAGAAAATTCGTCGCAAGATTATTTACATTCGTCTCTCTTGCGACGATATCAAATGATGCATCTTGGATTCATTTCATATTTGGTTTATCAACTTTAAATCTCAATTTGATACTTTGCAAGCTAGCTTGACCTTCAGTCAAATACAAATATGATTATTGGAATCATTAACATATCTACTACAACATATGAAAAATAGTTGGGTTTATGGTTTACATGATGAAGTGATGATGGAAGAAAGTAGGCGTGTCAGTCAAATTTGAGTCCAAAAACCCTCCCATATCGTTAAGGCATGCGAATAGTCTATCCACGTCAAATTTCAATGCACACAGATACAATTTGAAAACATTTCGACGTTAGCCCATTCACATGTCACTGTTACTTGCCTCTAGTATCTTGATGGTGTTGATTAAGAAATCAACGAAATAGAGGGATTTTTCATCACAAATATGACACAAATACATTGTATATACATTAATGTAGAACCTAAAAGCAAAATGAATAAAGACCGACGAAAGCCTAAAACTTGCATCAACCAAATTGGGTACTCTGAAAGACAATTAGGGTTTATAGTTTACATGATGAAGTGATAATGAAAGAAAGTCGGTGTGTCAATCAAATTTGAGTCCAGAAACCCTCCCATATTGTTAAGGAATGCCAATAGTCTATCCATGAAAAATTGCAGTGCATACACAAACTGTTTGAAAAAATTTCAACGTTGGCCCCATTCGTAGGTACCTGCTGTCAGACGTGTCTAGTTCTCGTGCAATTTTCATTCCTCATTCCTTGTTAATTGACCATGGTTTATTCCCCAAGATCCATTATTTTTGTACAAAATTACATACTAATGGCATAAAATTATCGATGAACTTTTATCGTCAATAGTATAGTAAATTCGTCGCAAGATTATTTACATTCGTCTCTCTTGTGACGATATCAAATGATGCAGCTTGGATTCATTTCATATTTGGTTTATCAAATTGAAATATCAATTTGATACTTTGCAAGCTAGCTGGACCTTTAGTCGAATACAAATATGAAACTTGGAATCATTAACATATCTACTAGAACATATGAAAAATAGCTGGGTTTATGGTTTACATGATGAATTGATGATGGAAGAAAGTGGGTGTGTCAGTCAAATTTGATTCCAGAAACCCTCCCATATCGTTAAGGCATGCAAATAGTCTATCCAGGTCAAATTTCAATGCATACAGATACAATTTGAAAACATTTTGACGTTGGCCCCATTCACATGTCACTGTTGCTCACCTCTAGTATCTTGATGGTGTTGTTTACGAAATCAACAAAATAGAGGGATTTTTCATCACAATTACGACGTATATACATTGTATATACATTAATGTAGAACCTGAAAGCAAAATGAATAAAGACAGACGAAAGCCTAAAACTTGCGTCAACCAAATTGGGTACTCTGAAAGAAAATTAGGGTTTATGGTTTACATGATGAAGTGATGATGGAAGAAAGTGGGTGTCTCACTCAAATTTGAGTCCAGAAACCCTCCCATATTGTTAAGGAATGCCAATAGTCTATCCATGAAAATTTTCAGTGCATACAAAAACTATTTGAAAAAATTTCAATGTTGGCCCCATTCGCAAGTCCCTGCTGTCGGACGTGTCTAGTCCTCGTACAATTTTCATTCTTTGTTCCTTGTTACTTGACCATGGTGTAGTCCCCAAGATCCTTTATTTTTGTACAAAATTACATACTAATGGCATACAACTATCAATGAACTTTTCTCGTCGATAGTATAGAAAATTTGTCGCAAGATTATTTACATTCGTTTCTCTTGCGACGATATCAAATGATGTATCTTGGATTCATTTCATATTTGGTTTATCAACTTGAAATATCAATTTTATACTTTGCAAGCTAGCTGGACCTTCAGTTAAATACAAATATGAAACTTGGAATCATTAACATATATACTAGAACAAATGAAAAATAGTTGGGTTTATGGTTTACATGATGAATTGATGATGGAAGAAAGTGGGCGTGTTAGTCAAATTTGAGTCCAGAAACCCTCCCATATCGTTAAGGTATGGGAATAGTCTATCTAGGTCAAATTTCAATGCATACAGATACAGTTTGAGAACATTTCGACATTGGCCCCATTCACATGTCACTGTTGCTCGCCTCAAGTATCTTGATGGTGTTGATTGAGCAATCAATGAAATAGAGGGATTTTTCATCAAAACTATAACGGAGATACATTGTATATACATTAATGTATAACTTGAAAGAAAAATGAAGAAAGACCGACGAAAGCCTAAAACTTGCGTCAACCAAATTGGGTACTCTGAAAAGAAAATTAGGGTTTATGGTTTACATGATGAGGTGATGATGGAAGAAAGTGGGTGTGCCACTCAAATTTGAGTCCAAAAACCCTCCCATATCATTAAGGTATGCCAATAGTCTATCCATGAAAATTTTCAGTGCATACAGACATTGTTTGAAAAAATTTCAACGTTGGCCCCATTCACAGGTCCTTGTTGTCGGACGTGTCTAGTCCTCGTGAAATTTGTGTTCCTCGTTCATCGTTCCTCATTCCTCGTTCCTTGACCATGGTGTAGTCCCCGATATCCATTATTTTTGCACAAAATTACATACTAATGGCATAAAATTATCGATGAACTTTGTTCGTCGATAGTATAGCAAATTCGTCGCAAGATTATTTACATTCATCTCTCTTGCGACGATATAAAATGATGCAGCTTGTATTCTTTTCATATTTGGTTTATCAAATTGAAATCTCAATTTGATACTTTGCAAGCTAGCTGGACCTTCAGTCAAATACAAATATGAAACTTGGAATCGTTAACATATCTATTATGACATATGAAAAATAGTTGGGTTTATGGTAATTTCCATGATGAATTGATGATGAAAGAAAGTGGGTGTGTCAGTAAAATTTGAGTCCAGAAACCCTCCCATATCATTAAGGCATGTGAATAGTCCTTGACCATGGTGTAGTCCCCAAGATCCATTATTTTTGTACAAAATTTCATACTAATGGCATAAAATTATCGACGAAATTTTTTCGACGATAGTATAGCAAATTCGTCGCAAGATTATTTACATTATTCTCTCTTGCAATGATATCAAATGATGCTTGGATTCATTTCATATTTGGTTTATCAACTTGAAATATAAATTTGATACTTTGCATGATATCTAGACGTTCAGTCAAATACAAATATGAAACTTGGAATCATTAACATATCTACTAGAATATATGAAAAATAGGGTTTATGGTAATTCTAAGAAGATTCAAATAGGTAACAATATTGATGAAATCTTATACGATCATGATGGTATACAAATGAAAGAGATTCTCTTGGTTTCAAGAGTAATTTATCCTCTACTTAACAAGGCCAACCATGTGAATGTGGAAGCTCACATGGCCCCTCCCCTCCCCCTCACATCACTTTCAATTGATCCCGAAAACCCAATCTATAAAATATAAAATAATCGAAAGCAATGTCCTATTACGATTCATGGATAGAAACTACAAAAACAAAAATTAATGAAGGTACATGAAATTATGTGTTTCTAAATGATATTTTTAGTCTACCAAGTACTTTACTATATTGACAACTATTTTCAAGTTTCAAATAATAATTAAACAACATGTAACCTAGGATATAAAAATGTCGCATAAAACTTAAAAACATGTAATTAATCCATGACATTAAAAGTAAATTATTTTAAGAGAATAATTCATACAAATTAAAATATTATATAGTCACATACCTAATCCAACCTCAACTTCTGTGTAATCATCCTTATTCTCTATCTTGATCATCTTCATCGAACTCAACATCTGTATCATCATCTGGTTCTGAAACGATGTTGAAAGGATTGATGATATCATTATCATCATCAATGTCATTTTCGAGCATATTTTTATCAGCATCATCATTAGGAATTGCAATATTATCTCCTATGCCTAGATCATGATCTTCTTCGTCTTCTTCATCATTCGACCCTCCATGCTCTTCCGGCCCTGTTTGATATTCTGTCGAATCATCTTCTTCATCTTCAATATCATCTTCTTCCTGTAAATGAGTATACTTAATTGGCCTTCCTCTTGGATCATATCTAACAACAAATGACCAATCCATTTCACCTGGAACATTTGATTAAAAGACCTATTCACATTAGCTTGGAAAAACATAGTGGTCATGGCCTCTTTCAAACATCGTTGTTTTAATCATTGGAAATCCATTGTCATGTTGAATAACAGTTCTTTCCTCATCACGTTCATGCATTCATAACCTATACCATTTGACATTGAACAATAATAATTTGAAGGAATTAAGGTCACACTCAAGTATATCGTTTAAATACCCATTGTATCTATTTTCAGATTCTCGGGGATGTCTTTCACTCCTAGAGGAAACATTAGTAAACTGGAATACTGCAGTTATCTCACTATCAAAAGTTTTCCTTGTTTCATCCAATTGTTTGATGAAAAATTTACGACCATTGCACCACATAGCCTTGTGGTGTTTCAACTGCAATATTTCAGATATGTATAAGATGCATTGTAAATTAATAAATTAACATATATTTATATAACTTCGAAAGTATCTGAAAAATACAGTACACGTGTAGTCACGTTAGTATAATACAAAATAACTAAATAAAATGGGTGAAATTGCTTACCTGTCCATCTTTCAAACCATATGCTAGATCAATTTTCCTCTGCATAACATTGGCATCTCCATTACAACGAGCTTCTCTAACCAATTCAGACAGTTGTTTCCATGATAACCTACCTCCATTATGTTGTTTACATCTTTCAATCCATACATTCATCCAGTCAAGATTGTTTGCAATGTTTAAATGCAGTGCATCCCACTCTAGAGCAACTGAATCAAAAAAACATAATTCACCAATATTAAACAATCAAAACATAATTCACCAATATTAAATATTAGTTATAACGCACAATATGCGTGTAATTATAATGATATAATTATGAAATAAATTATATTAATATATTAATGAGTATGACTATATATATACACAAAATGAAACTTATATGTATTAATAATATAATTTTTCACAATTACATTATATTACCCTAATTATTTTCTTCATTTTACCTTTCCCCACTAGATGCTCCCGATCTTCAATTTTTTGATGGAGTTCACATCCCAAATGCTATCCACTGTGATGCATAGTTGGTGCCGCTAATTTAGGAAGATATTGACTAATAGACACCATGGATTGATATACCATATATCCCTCCACCATAGAACCTCGTGATGTGCTCTTTTGTCTAAACAACACGATTTCACAAGTGCCTCTCCACCATCCACATTGACCTTGTGTGAACAGTCCACAAATTTCAATCTCCCTCAACTTGTATGATGTAGTGTTCTTGTGCATTGAAATGTAGGAGGTATACATCTTTGCATTTCACACATTAGACGAGGGAATTTATCTCTTTCCAATACTTTATATCATCTTCATGGATTTCTTTCAATGACAACCATCTACATGAGATCGTGACACAAGAAAATAACATGTTTCAACATAAGTACATAATATAATATATTACATTACATTACAAGTAAAGCATCTTTCATTAAGTACAACAATAATTTGAAAGAACATTTCACATATAAATCACAACTACATCTTACCTCATGTATTTTCCAAGATCATATATACCTTATTTGACATTGTTGTCAAAGTCGTTTGGGAGAGATAGTGGTAGAACATACTGTAACAACAAAATGAATCGTTATTTGTTTCGACCAAAGTAGAAAAACAAAAATTAAAAAAAATTAAAAGATCTATAAGGCCAATATATATAAACATGTATACCAAAATTATTACCTTAATGAAGGTATGCCAATCATGTGTTTTTACCCCACCAAATTCACCTTTCTTCGTTAAGATATTTTTTATGTTTGAAGCAAAACCCATGGGAAATTTAATTCTTTGAATGACCTCTTTTACATCATTGCTTTGTTGCCTTGTTAATAACCATGGAAGGTTATTTCGGTATAGTACTCCATCTGATTTATTTGAATATCGGATAACACTTCGCATTGCATGATTGACTTCCTGAATGTTAGTACAAATTTTGACAATTTTTTCTTTGTCCCTCCTACCATCTATGATTCGCCATAAAATTTCAGTCACATTCTTCTCGATATGCATTGTATCAAACAAATGAGCTATTTTTAGCTCCTCATAGTAGGGAAACCTCATGAATTGAGCGGGATAAGATTTCATTCCTCATGGAAGCCCATTTTTAATACCTTCATGATGATTGCGGCCTTCATGAAGCATACAAGAAATCAAAAAAATAATTATCAAATACAGTAAAATAAATTCAATGATTAAAATAAACATTCAAAATATTACATGATCTACGATACATTATGAAATTGAGTACCTTGACGATTTCTATTATATTCCAACCTCCATAGGTGAGGTGTCATTCTTTGTGGTTTTAGACAAGTCTCTTCTTTCCCATTGAAAATATGTTTTTCAGTAGTACAATACCTATGGTTCTTAGGAAGAAGGCGCCTATACTCATCAAACACCATCTTTCCTAAAATTTTTGAATGACAATACTTCATCTTAGGGCCACAAACTGGACATGGAAATTTACCATTTGTTTGAAGACCTGCAACAAATGGATTAATGTCAATTATACGCTGAGATTATTTAGAAAGTAAACATGCACCATGATAACATTAAAATATTATATAGTATTAAAGCGCAATATTAGAATGCTTATACATACCACAAAAATGTGTTAGTCCAGGGGCATCATGAATTGTCCATAAAAGTATTCCACAAAATTTAAATTTCGTCTCCTCGATTGGTTTACATATGTCATACATTGTGATGCTAGCCCATAGCTTTAGCAGCTTGTCAATAAGAGGCTCGATATACACATTCATATATTTAACCTGGTACTTACCTAATATTTGTTTGAAATTACACATAATTACTAAAGGAATGATATCATGTAATATATATAATTAAATAAATAAACAAAAGATATTATGCAAAAATTGAAACAAATGAAAATGTTA
>SNQJ01S0032777.1:63575-77335 GCA_010110895.2 Picea sitchensis
TTCCATGAGATCCTCATTTTCTTGGTCATGATGATGTTCCTCAGCTTGTACAACATCATTTCTACTAATACTTGGTGCAATATTCTGCGAAAAGTTAGAGGGCAACTCTAACTTTATAATTACAAACAATCATGCAAAATTAGCGTATACTATAACAAACATTCAAACAATATATATACATATATATAATTTTATATAAAATCGACAAAATAAAAAAAGCTAATGAATATATAACTAATTACCATAGGACGATATTCATTCGATCCGCCATCAATGTGACCATATTTCCTACAATGTTTTGTAGATGTTTCTATTAAAATTCTTACGGGATGTCTGAGGCAACATTTTTTACAAGGAAAATAACATCTACCATCACCCTTTTCACACGCTTTACTTTTTTCCCCACCTCTAATAACATTCTACGACATTCTTCCGCACAAAAATACCCTTTTGGAACCGTCGTTGTTATAGCAAGATTGTCGCAACATCTTTGAATCGTCAAACATTTATAGTGCAATTTTAGGTCACTACTGTCATAATTGCAATGAATGTGACCTAAAAATATTTATTTTTTTACCTATTTATTTAAGGTCATTTTTAACGGTCAATTTTAAGGTTCAGTCATACGTCGCTCTTGCGAAGGACAAAGTATAGTCGTCGCTGTTGCAGAGAACATTGACCATAATAATTTGGTCAAACTATATGCGTTGATATTGCAATGAATACGAAGTGGATTTAAAAAACCTGAAATTTTTCTCTTGCATGTTGCGACAAAAGAGTACTTTCGTCGTAAGTGGTCATCCCAAAATTTTCAATATGTAGTAGTGGGTGTTGGTTTTGGTATCCATTCACTGCAATGGTTATTATAATTGAATAGATAATCTCAACATGGTTAATTGGTTGATTGAAGAAATGGGATTGAATACACATTCGCTGCCTTTTACATTGTGATTATTGAATTGTTGACCCAACATTAGTTTTAACTAGTTAAGTCACAACAATGCTTCGTGCGTGATGCATGGGTATTTGTGGCCTTCCTACAACATGTTAGGTTGAGTTAATGATTGTTGTGATAGTGTGTTTTAAATTTCCATGGGAGTATTGCAATTGTGGTGATTATGGTATGGCCATCCATTGTATATGCTATGGATATTATTGATTGCGCCATCAGAGATGGCCACGGGGTTTTAAAAAAAATGGTTTTGTTGAAAATTTGATCAATTTATGAGATGAGATCAAGATTACTGTTGCTACATCATTATATTGATTGATAGCCCAACATTGTGGATGTTTAGATTTAGAGTAGTTGGACCTGTACAATCACATAAATACTCTATGTTTTGTTGAGTGGTCTGTGTATCCTACAACATTGTATGAGTTGGAACGGTGACTGTTGTTACTGTGTGTTTAAATGGCAGGACAAGATTATTATATTGATAATTGTGTTTTACTGTCCACTGTGTATGTTTGATGAAAGGCACGAGTTCTGTGGTAGTATGGTCTCGTTTCAATTTAATTGCTAATTGGAATTGAGGGATGAAATCGGGCATGCCTTTTGTGTCTGTGTTTGATTAAGGAAATAATTCATGGAAAGTGGTTGATTTTTGGTGTTGAACAGAGTTGAAATAAGTGACTGTGTATTCATTTGGAGATTGTTTTAAAAGATCAATTGGACAAATGAGAAGAAACATAGCTCTTGTAAAGGTTGTTATGGAAGGTATATTGTCTTGTTTTGTTGACACTGTGTTAAATGTTTATTTATGAACAATGAGCAAGTTAATACACAGAGTTGATTGAATTTTACATAATAGTTTTTTTAAATTGCTCATAACAATCATTCGGTTGGTATTGGATCTTTTGCACTGGATATAGAATGGTTTTATGTATCACTTAATTAATTTTATGAACAATATCTGGTCTCTTTCCCTACCATTATTTCACTTTTCACTAATTACAACCCCATCTCCTTCCCACATTCATTTTTCACTCCATGTTCTAAAATTTAATTACAGTCAAGAAGAGTTTTGTATCAAAGCAGTTTGAAATCACAGTTTCTTGGTTGGATCACAGTGATATCTTATTTGGTTTGAATTACAATTGATTACTTGTTTTCTTTGAGAAGTAACCATGTTTCTTTTCCCCGTCATTTTATCATGTTTTTCTCAATACAAACCCCTCGCATATCCCACGAGCTTTTGTTCACCCCCTACTCATTAACAACAGTTAAACAATTTATATGGATTGGACTGCATGGATCTAATATGTTGCTGAGCCAATGCCTATTTCATATTTTTAAGGAGTTGTCATGAATGGAGATAAATGAACTATTTTCTAATCAATCATGCATGCAGTAATGAGCATTTTCAGCCGAGGTAGCCGTGGCAAAGGCAACTGAGGAAGAGGTAATTGGAACAGAGGCCCAAGAAGGCCAAGATTCTCCATACACTTTGATGTTGACTCACAAGAGTTAGGCCGGTTGTTTCAGGCTGGATTTTTCAATTGGATTGGGAAAGGAGTGGTCCAACCTAGGCTTGAAAGGCCTCCTTTCCAAGCTCCACAATTCCTTGGTATTCCTGTGCCCCCTCATGTCTCATTGCAACTCGAGGTTCCTGAAAATGATGGATGGCAAGATATTATCCACCCGACAGTCTCCCAACATCATGTCTGGTCCAATTTATCATTACCTACTCCCCCACCTAACAATCATATTGTCCAAGTAGCCCCAACCCACTCTCCAGTGCAATCCTCCCATGCTATAAAAAGATTGAAAATCGAGGCCCACCATGCCCTTGACGAAGGAAAAGCCAGTGCTTCCCCTTCCTCACCCTCCAATGGCTCTGATAATCCATGTCTTCCCAGATGCATTTGAGGGACGATTGTTCTCATGTGGTCAACAATATTAATCCTAAAGGCTCAACGCAACCAAAGGCAAATTCAGAAAAATCGAAGGGTGATAGCAACAATCAAGGAAAGATTGCATCTCAGTGTGGGAAATATGGTTTTTGAGTTTTTATTTTATTTATTGTTGATGACAATTGACTTTAGAATTTTTGGACAACATGTTTTCTTTGGATATATGAGTAATATATTTTTTGAAAATAATTTCAAATATCAATGAGATAAATTGTCAAATGTTAATGTGATGATGGGAGTCACAAGGAGGGGTATTTTTCTTATTTAACTAGTTATGTTATGATTGTTAAGAGCTAAAGGGAGTCACAAGGGGTCCCGCCTACTAGTTATTATTTATTTATAACCCTTATTATGATTATTAATTCTCCCCCTAACTAAAGAGTTGGTTGAGTCTTTTAATTAACTTAACTAATGAGGTGGTGCAACTACTTCAACCAATTCTAATTTTCTTAAAGGCAAAAGGAAAGGGAGGAACAAGAGGAGGATATAAGGAGAAGTATACTAAGGCTTTCTCTTTGAGTTTATGTTGAGATAGTTCAGTTTTAATTCATTCCTTAATTTATCACAAGCCTTATTATTTTTTATGATAGCAAGGTCTTATTGTAGACAACAAGATTCAGGGCTGAATTACATCATTCAGACACTTGTTTTTCAAAGGTGTTGATCTATCTTTGAAAGTCTGTGTAGACTTGTCTGTTTGTGAATTAGTTTTCATGACTGACAAAGGCTATTGTGTAGATTTGAGTGGGAAACAATCTGTGGCAAGCTGATCCAACTTTTAGAGTTCAGTTTTTGATTTTCTGTCAGAGGAACTTTTTTATGTTCCGTCGGGGATGTTGAAGTTTGACTTTGGTCTGAAATTTCTTCACGAAATTTTGTAAAGAGAATGACTCTTTGGTGAATTGGAATGAAATAAAGGATTTCTTTATGTCTCATCTATCTTGATTATCATCTTGGTGTTTTTGCTTCTATGTCTACTTTTATTTCAGCAACTGTTATATTCAGAAAATCATACTAATAATGAATTTTCCAGCAAGCTTTTATTTATAAAAATACTAGCCTAAGAACTTGTAGTCAATACTTGTGGGTTAGGATATTTTTTTTGATGGCTATAAGCATAGGGTGACATTCCCGTCTATTTTTCTTTAGCCAAGCAGAATCTAAAAATGCTTGAGTAATATCATTTCATATCTTTTCCTCAACAATGATGTCTTATACTAAATGGTGGTGGTGGTTTAAGAAATGCCACAAACCCTGGAACTTTTCTCTAAGGCTCATTGGATCTTGAAACATTTCCTAATTTAGCTAGAAGTTGGTGTCTTCTACTAAATGGAAGTGCTCTCAAATGGAGTTTTAAATATGACCGCAAAATTTTGTCTAGCATAAGATAATGTCGTATACTAAATGGAGGTTTAAGGAAAACCACAAACCAAATCATGCTAATGGAATATGGCTCTAAATCTGTCTCTCTTGTTTTTTCTCGATTGCTAGAACTTCAAAACTTGAAGCCTGACTGTCAATCACTCATATTATCCCCCCTGTCAGGTACAAGGTGAGAATATGCAAAGCTTTCCACTGTAATATGTGTAAGTACTTGATAATGGATTCTTCATTATGATCAATGTATCTTCTTAGTTTTTGATGACCATTGCCAAGAAGCAATCCACCCATAGTGGTTCTTTACTCTTGCAGATTTCTTGCATTTGAAACATCTTTTTGCAGGATGATTATGCTTTCCACAATGCTCACAAGGATGAAGATCAAAACATTGATATTTCATGTGGCCAACTTGATGAAAATGCTGGAATTTAAGAATCTATTCTTGAATCGGAGCAGGTGAATATGAACTTTCTTGACGAAATCCAACACTTTGGAGCTGGATTGGCTTGGTATAATTTGGAATATGAATGGTAACTTACTTTTCATATCTGATACATGTTATGTTCTTATTATCTATGATTTCTTCCTAGGGTCTAGTGATTGGCTTGGAAAGAGAAAGTTGAACTTGTTCATGCACAAATTCATCTTCATTTTCACTTGTATATGAAGTTGGATCACTAAGTTGCTCATGCACTAGCTATTAATCTGAATCATCATCAACATTGAAAAGAGTGATTTTTTTGAACAAAGACTAATTCATAATGTTGATTATTTCGTTGGAGTTCATCATTACGGAGTTGTGATTCAAGATGGAAAAATTTTATTTTGTCCTCAAGCTCAATCTTCTCCTTTTTTAGTGTAGCAACAATATTTTTGCAAAATTTCAATATATTCATTTGAATGTTTCACCTTCCTTTTGATATGCTCTTCTTGAATCTTATTCATATCTACATTCTTCTCTTTTAGATTTCTTTGAAGCTCTACAATTTTTGTGGACATTCTTTATTTTTTTTCCTTCAAAACAATGTATTTGTTTTGAACAACTACATTCAAGTCTCGCTTCTTTTGAAGTTGCAACATCACATTTGCTAAATTTGCTTGGTCTATTTCATGTAATCCTTTTAGTTTCTTTATTTCAGCTAATGAATTTTCATGATCACCTTTTATAGCCACCAAATCTTTTGTTTTGTCTCGAAGCAAATTTGTAAGCTCCAATTATGTTTCTTGTAATTTATTAATTTTGAACTCCATCAGTTGTTGCCTCCTCTCTAACTCTAATGGTGGTGTAGATCCATTATTTTTACCATCCCATTTTACAAATGTATTGGTATTTTCATACTTTCCATGAACATGTTGATTACCTTGGTTGTTTTGGATACGAGGAGCACTAGTATACCTTTGTGGACTAGTAGCGGGCACATCCATATGTCCCTGGAGCACTTCTATCCAATTCAATTAACTGTCTCCGACCTTAGATGTATCTAAAGCTTCCATAGATTTTCTATCACCTCCATTAGATAAAATATATTATATGGTATCCCCTACTATTGTTTTCTTCAATTTAGAATGCACACACAATAGAGGAAATTATGAAGAAGTTGCGTTCAATGTGCTAAGATTATTTGATTCCTCATTCTCACTACATCTTGGCCATCGAAGGAGGTAAGAGAATTTTAATTCATAGAATATAAAAATGAATTAAATGTTCATAGACCAAAAATCCATCCATACTTAATTGAAACATAAACGAGGAGGACATGGGAAAACATTCTCAAGACTGTGCCTTCAACTACCTAGCTTACTTTGAATAAAAGGCATCGAAAAATACTTTGATTCATAACAATTGTGTTATTCTTCTTCTTCAAAACAAATTTGGGCATTCTTCTAAGATCAATATAATGAGAACCCTCCTGCCACAAAATTCCAAATGAAGCCAACAAATATTAAGGACATGGATCAAAATCAAAGTCCTTCCACAAAAGAGCATCTCTGCTCCAATAAAGTCGTGGACACAAAATTTCAATTGACAGACACTTAAGATGTTGTTCATTGAAAGATCTGTGGAAGTTGTCGTTCTAAAAATTTCTAAGCTCCAGAATATGGAAAATGACACAGAGAAACAATCATACATTGTTCGAATTAACCTCCACCACCAAATTTGATTTTGGATCACATGAAATGCCTTACCATTCATAAGGAGAACAATGTTTTGGGTTCCAGTTACTAAGAAATACATTGGAAATCCACTAATATTGTGGATTGATAATCAAAATTCCATAAGAAATATAAGGAATTGGAAGTGGGAACAATACCAGAATGCATGGGAATCTTGCCATAAAATCAAAGAGAAGTTTGGTGGTTGTGCTTCTGAGGGTTTTATCATCACAAATTCACCATTTACTACATGGACATGATATGGTTGATGGTATTCACATGCAGAGAGAGAGAGAGAGAGAGAGAGAGAGAGAGCTTCTTGAAGGGTTTTTAGAACATTGTCAAAGGAACTTTTGTGCGTGAGGACAAACTTGAGCCATAGGATGGTAGAATAACACACATGGATTGAAGCAGGGGGACAGTTCTTGTAACATCCCTGTTTTCAAACCTCAAATTAGTGATGTATATTGTAAATGTAATGTATGGTCGAGGGCCAAGAGATGTAATATGTAAATGATGTAAATTGAATATAATAAATTAAATATATTTCCAACTGTATATGGACATGAACAGAGATTTGGGGGCTTAGTTTTCAAAGGAGAGGGAAGGGGTCCAAGGGGGAGAGTTTACCCATGTCTGTTAAACCCAAGTCCATTTATTTTTAAATTATCCTTACTATGAACATTCCATTATATCTTGAGTGTTATAGAGCCCAATCATGGAATTCATGTAAGAGGGTGGGTGTGAGAAGTCACATCCCATAGTTATTGAGAGCATGGGGGATGAGTACAATTATCTTGGTGAAGAGTGTAAGTCAAGAAAGCGAGAGAAAGAGAGGAAATTCATATGGGTAGAGAATTAGAATTACAATTCACATTTTTGAATGTAGAGCAATTTTTACATGGAGATTTTTGGATAGAAAGAGAGTTTGGAGTGATAAAGCTTGAAGGCTACCACATTGGGCATGTATAGTGGTTTTTTGGAGCTATAATTTCATTGGAAGAGAGGCTATCAACCTATGAGCAACATTATGTTTGAAAATTGTCAAGAGAAGAAAACATTTTTCTACTGTGTGATTTCCTGTTGCAGTTGTAGAATTCCTGAGTTCCCAACAGAGAGATTTCATGTCCAACCTATGTTGGAAGCCCTATATGGGAGTGGAAAGGCTCGAGGGATTGTGAATAGTTGGGGGGGGGATCCCATCCCTTGGGTTGTGCGGGATGTGGAGAATAGAGCTGGTGGAATGGAATTATCTCTGAGAAGTTCACTATTGAGAGGGGGACATTAGCCATCCTTAGGGACCACCGTCATTTGTGAATTCATAGCCCCATCTCGAGGGTGAATTGTTGTTGAGAAATGGAACAATAAGTCTACAGTTGGGAGGAAAGTTTGTCCTCTACAACTGGTTGCATACTTTCTAAGATAAGTGTACGTAGTTGTTGTATTTATTCATGGTAAATGTTGATATAGTTGATGTGCATCTTAATATGAGTTATTTTGGGTTAATGCTACTTGTTGTGAGTAAAATGATGCAAATGGATTTCCATATATGTGGTTGAAATTTTCTATATGTGCTTCGTTGTTTTTATGCACAATTAAAGTAGTTGCATGACCCAACTTGGGGCTGGGCGCATTACAGAGTGGAGAGATTTTGGTTCAACATCGGACCCGCATGGGCCATGAACCAATGTGAATTTGGGAAAATTCATTGTTACATATTTCGATCTATGTCGAATTTGGGGAAAAATGATGAAAAATCAGGGAGAAATCCCTAAATTCGTGAACAAATTCGAGTTTCAAATGCCTCATAACTGTCTAAGACGTTTAATGGCATCAATCAACCAGATTGCAGTGTTAGATTCGACTGGCAGGGTCGAAATTCATGTTCCAATGGAGGCGAAAGAAATGGAGAGAGTTTGATGAATTGACAACCAATATCATGTTTTATCTTAATATCATTGTCCCAGATTCATCATGAGTTTATTAAAAACTAATAAGTCTTTCAGAGTTTCGCAAAAATAAGAGAATCAACGGTAATGAATCATTTTCACATATTGGTGAAGTTAAATAATCGATGATCGAGATTCATTTTCAATGGCTGGTAAAATGAATTAAATCAACGATCGAGATTCATTTTCGGTGGCTGGTAAAATGAATTAAATCAACAGTCGAGATTCATGAGTAGAGTCAAGAGAAGTTTGGAAAATCAATGGTCAAGATTGTTTTGAATGGGAGATCGATGACCCAGATTCATCTGGGATTTGGTTGAAAAATTCTAAGTGTTGGAGTTTGCCAAAAAATATTGTTGATGTCCGATGATCGGATCGACATTTTTGGTGAAGATATTTAGTTTGGGAAAAAAATCATGATGGTCGATGGTTGGGTTGTCGAAATGATAAAAGTGTTTGTTTTGGCCAAAATAAATCGTCGATCACCGATGACTGATGATCAGGGGTCGATAGAAATTGGTGAAAGGGTTCATGCGACTAAGGGAAATGTCTATCGCCAATGGCCGATGATAGGGGGTCGACAGATTTAGTGAGGTGTTCAATTCATCCAAAAGGATTTGCCAATCGTCGACAAAGGGAAGGAGGATGGTGACATGTCTTTCCATGTCAACATCCATGTGCCATAGCACATCAACATCCACATGCCATGCCACATAAACATCCATGTGTCATGCCATGAAAACTAGAGTGTCATGTCAGAGTCCACATGTCATGCCACATCAACATCTTCATGTCATGCCATGTCAACATAGTTTCCATGTTATCCAAGAGATGGCCAAGGGCTGATTGCTGATGATCAGGGTTCAATGAAATTTGTGAATAAGTTGGTTGCAAAGGAAATTCACCGATGTTCGATTGTCAATGATTGGGGTTTGACGAGATTCATGGGAAAATTTTGGTTTGCTAAGAAAAATGGCCAATGGCCGATGACTAGGGATTGGGGAAGTTGGTGAGAAATTTTGATTTACCAAATAAATATCCAATCGTTGATCACCAATGTAGTGTGAAAAATTAATGGTGCAATTGCTTCGAGTTGGAAACCAACAATGAAAATTCATCTGAGGGCCTATGGAAGGTCTAATGGATCAATGATTGATATTTCTTCTAATTTGATATCTATGACTCAGATTGAAAGACTTTTATAATAGTAAAAATAGTGATTTTTCTATGATTTTTTATGATTTTTGAAGGTCATTAACTTGCAAAGTGATTTCGAGGGCATAAACGACATTTTTAGGTAGAAAAAAACATGGGAATAAGGTGTAATTTTAAACTACACCTTACCTATATAACTTAAATAAAATAATTCAGAGAGAGATTTCCAATGAGCTATTCCAGATGAAAAACATAGCTCATATGAGAAAGTTACAATTGGAACTGTAGAGGATATATTTTCAGTACCATATTACTTCCAGAGGGCATAAATCCTTGCTCAAAGGTCTGTTTGGGGCACATGAGTAGTCTATGGAAAAATTATGAACCATGGAAGACAAATGTGGAGTTATATTTGGAATCTAGGTATGTAAAATTTGTAGGAAGAGAAAGAAGACACATGTAGCATACATGGGTAAAATGGGGAAACATACTAAACTTCTAGAGACCATAACTTTCATCTTGGAGCTCAGATTGGAGAAAACAAATAGTTGTTGGAAAGGTATTGAGAAGAAGAAGAAATATTTAAACCCATAAATTGTATCAGTTCATTTGTATTCTTCATAATTTTAAATGAAGGATGACTTGTAATCTAATTAATAATGTTTTTTCAATATACTTGATTCTAACAATAATTATTGCATGCACATTCTTGTAGAATTAGAGATACAAGAAAACAAACTTTGGTTCCTATATGAGAACTAGAGATATGGAAGATGCCCAAGGGTCTTATATCCATGAGGAGGAGATCAGAGGTCTCCATGTCAGCATGGGTAATGTTGAGATAGAATCTAATAGAAGAATATATAGACATGAGCCTGCAACTTTGAGAATCCTGCAAAGAGAAGTGTAGAGATTTGGGGCCAATAATGAAAACATTATGAAATTTCAGGAGGAGATACTACACCTAGTTGTACCGATCTTGGCAATTATTATGGTTGTCAATATTTACACGTGGTTGTACCGAGCTTTGTAGTTATTATAGTTTTTTATCCATAATTATTGATGCTAGAGGCTAGGAATCTCATGCTAGTTCTATGTGGAGGCACCAAAAAACATGCAATTGCGTTTTGGGAGATGGCACATTAAATAAGCTATAGTCTTTTATTTTAGAAGTTAACAAATTTAATTGTGAAAGTGAGACCAAAGGTTTCTTACCAAAGTGAGATCTAGGTTGAATTTTTTTCTTGAGTGTTTGGTGTCGGGGATGTTGGGTGTAACCTTAGAGAACTCAAATCTCTCTGAAAGTTTTACTTGGGGTATATAGCTTAGCATGACACCTAATCAAACCACACATATGGTTATTATTATGGATGGAATACTATTTGAGATTAGTTTTCCCTTCACTTAAGAATATATTTCAAAGTTGTTATGAAGTCCTAAAGGCAAAGCTAGGATGGAGACGAATCAATGATTTTGTGGACTCAAGTCAATACTAGTTTGACAATCACTAGGAAATACCCAAGCATGATTTTGAAAGGAAACGATACAATCAGAGAATTTTGTTGGAGAAACAAATCTATAACACAATGCTTTCTTAAGTCTGTGACCTGTGAGCATGAGGTGACTCCATTCATATCATCACAAAGTTAAATCTACTAGAACTTTGACTGAACCTAGCTTTGTTTTTTACAGGTTGGGAAATGATTCCAATGGAGGAAGAACAACAATGTCTATACACAAACAAACAAATAACAATACAATGTTTTCTTTCTATGCTCTGTGTTGATGATTAAACTCTCACTAACCAAAAAATTTAGATATGACCACTCTTATTCTTCCATTGATCCAAAGATAATAAGAAATATTCCCATGCTTCTAGAGAGAATGTACATAGGCTTTGATTTCCACAGGTCTTTATAGAAATTATAATATTCACAAAATTTATCTTCTTCAAAATAACTCTTGCATTCCATTTTATTTTCTAAGAAATATTGCATACCTCCATATTCATAGTGTTCAAATCTGTGGCTTTATATGTTAGTTAAGATTCATGGTGTCAATCCAAAACAACAACAATCCTTCATCTAATAGTTTCTATGGAGAACTCCCATGATATTAAACCATGACACTCTGATACCAATTGATAAAAGATAGAGAAAAATAAAGACGAGAGACATAAATTTTGGTGGAAAATACCTCAACTCATAATCTCTCTCACTTGTATTCATTCAATGATACAAGTATGTAATACATGATTGAAACCACCTAAATTTCTCTCACATCGACACCTAATTGGGAGATAAGGTAGGAGGATGAAAAATAGGAATATAGAAACACACTTAGGATAAAAATTGTATCCTTAAATGTGAAATATACTACGACTTCATGATTGTATAAGAGTCAAAGGCTAACATTTGGTAGTACCCACAACTTTATTAGTTGAAAATTAGTGGAACTTCTCAATTGCTTTATATATCTAGCACCAAAGTTTTAAGTAATGATTGCAAATGGAGGTACCATAAATTGTTTAGGTAAGTGTCATAGTGTTAAGTTCACTATAGGGGAGTATTTATTGGATAGTCCCATTATTTCTATCCAAATGGGTGGTGTTGATGTTTTATTAGGAGCCCAATGGTTACAATCATTGGGAGCAATGATTCTTAATTTTCAGGAAATTTTCATGAGATTTTGCTCGAAAGGAAAGGAAATTAAACTCAGAGGTATCCAAGGAAAACCATCTAAAGTGATAATCTCTAATTTCATGACAAAATTGGTAAAAAAGGGATACCATGGTGTAATTGCACAATTGTGCTTACTAGATGTTTGAACATTTAGACACTCTACTTCTGGGATCTCCAAAAAGTTATTGACAATTATTCCAAGGTATTTGAAGATATTCCTTGGCATTTTCCACTTTCTCAAGACCATGACCATGATATTCATTTGAAATTGGGAAGTATACCACCTAACATTAGGCCTTCCAGGTACTCATATGCACAGAAGGGTGAGATTGAGCATATGGTTGAAGGCTAATGTTAGAGGTTGACATCATTCAACCTAGACAAAGTAATTTCTCTTCACCAGTGGTGATGGTTCACAAAAACGAAGGTTCTTGACATATGTGTCTATATAATAGAGAGATAAAAAAATGAACATTAGAAATAAGTTTCCTATTCCTATAATTGATGAATTATTAGATGAATTGCAAGGAGCAATATTATTTACCAAGTTGAATCTTCATTCTGGATATCATAATGAGGTAAGAAGGCATCACCAAAACAAAATTTAGAAGGTATGAAGTTCATTATGAGATTTTGATGATGCCATTTAGCCTTACTAATGCACCTTCAACATTTTAAAGCTTGATGAATTCTACTTTAAAACCCTTCCTCAAAAAAATTGTATTAGTATTTTTTAATGATATACTATTCTACAACAAATATTGGGAAGAGAATATACAACATGTTGACATGGTATTACAACTATTGGAAGAGAAAAAACTATATGCGAAGCCTTCCAAGTTTTTTTGGGGTTCAAGAAGTGGAATATTTGGGTCATATTGTATCTCATGAAGGCGTCAAAGTGGACCCTAATAAAATTAAATCTATGATGGAATGGGTAATTCCCAAAATATTGAAGAATATTAAAGGATTCTTAGGATTGATGAGATATTATCACAAGTTTGTCAAGAATTATGGTCATTGGTCAAATAGAAGCACCTTTAGCAATGTTATTAAAAAATGAAGCATTTTCTTGGACTCAAGAAACAACCAAATATTTTGAAAAACTTAAGTGGGCTATGTGTACAACTCTTGTCCTGGCCATGCCCGACTTTATAAAAACCTTTATTGTGGAGTGTGATTCCCTAGGGCATGGAATTGGTGAATTTTTAATGCAAGAAGGAATGCCCCTTTCCTTTGGAAGTAGCTAGCTTAAGGAAAAAAACTTACTCAAACCCATTTATGAAAAAGGAAACATTGACCATATTACATGCACTTAAGAAATGACACCCTTACCTAATAGGAATACACTTCAAGGTAAAAAAAGATCATGATAGTTTGAAGTACTTCTTGGAACTATTATTATCTTCAGAAGAGTGTTATAACCCTAAAATGCACCATACAGGTTTACCTGGCATCAGGCCAACTCATGCCTCTTCCTAGCCAAAGCCATGCTGAGTAATTCCTCAAAAACCACTTAAAAACAAGC